>OZ026620.1:10107890-10217890 GCA_964020975.1 Hermodice carunculata
AACGAATTTCATCAAAACTTAAACTGAAGAAAACTATCTTTTCTACTCTTAAGTAAAATGGAAAACACAATATAGACTGCAAAACTAAGGGTGTTATTTAAGATCAACTGTAAATACTTAACAAAGCCCTTTCAGAATTTCCACAGAATATTTTCGTAGAGACTAAGAAGTGCTCACAATAAATTCTAAAATCCGAAATACATATCTACATTTGAAAATACTATTTTTCTTTTGTGTATAATCCCCCCCTCCAAAAAAATACAAAAAGTTAAAATGCAGAAACAATTCAGATTTAGCATCAGCCTTTCTCATTTCTACAGTTACTATGCTACATGCTTAACTACAAGCAAAAATTAAAGCCATAATTAGCTCACTAAAATAAGTGTTGAGAGAACGGATTACCCTCCACAATTTTTTTTCTGAATTCTGCGCTATTTTGAGACTTTGCAGTAGAATACTTTACATATAATTTCCATATTGTTGTCTATCAAATGAAAAAGCAATTTTGGAAGTGTTCTTCGGGCAAGTTCTGGTGACAGAGACCACTGTACTGTGCGTCACTCAGATGGCCATCAAATAAATACTTCAAAACTTTCATAACAAGTTTAAAAATAATAAGAGGAAGTTGGTTTTAAATAGGAATGTGGTCCACTATAATATACATCTCTGAAAAAAAATGGTGAAGCTGCATTGAATCCTTGTTGAGATATTATGGTAACGTCCTCGCCTTGTGCACCACTGAAACGGCCTTGAAGATAAATACTTTAAAGTTTCATGAAAAGGCTTTATAAAAATACGAAGAGGAACCTCGTTTTAAATAGGAGCCTGTGCCATCATAAGATGTATCTCTGACAAAAATGTAGTAATGCTGTGGTCAATATTTTTTTGAGATATCGCGGTAACTGTGTGCGGGTTGATGCCACTCAAACGGCCTTCAATTAAAACCTCAAAAGTTTCATAAAAAGTTTTAAAATCCTCAGAGGAAGCTGGTTTTTAAAAGGAACTTTGTCCATCATAGGTAAACAGTAGTTCGACAGTACTGTAAACCTACATGCTGCATGTTTAAATTATTGATTGCTTCATCGGCTTCTGCAACTGTTTACTTGTAAGAAAAAAAAAACTTATTTTTCGGCCACTACCCTTTTACCTGCAAACAAATCAAACATGATTTGCCATATTACGAAAATTCATAAGTGCCTGGAAACCGACTTTTTGAAGACTGAAGGCCTATCAAGGTCATGACTAAGGTCAAGGTCAAGACAATGTTGAGGATAGTACTACATGTACCAATTGTTTTACATCTATATCAAATACATGTATACAAGCAGGAATAAACAAAATATTGTCAAACTAATAGGACATTTAACAAGTGAAGGTCATGTGAAGGTCAAGGTCACAGTGTGAAACACATTTTTTGTTTTGTGCTATCTATTTGGAGGTAAGAGGTCATCCAATTATTAATTTGAATGATTATTTTGAAATATATTGTCAGTGTGTGGAGAAAAAAAAGCAAATATGGGGGTAGTGGGAGGGCTAAATGAATAGCCATCACTATTTTAAAATGTTCAAGGGTGACAAGATGTCACCCGGCATTTTCTGACTTTGTGTGACCCAGTAGTCATAAATCAAGCATAAAAAAACTATAGACAGTAATGTCAGGTGAACCCAAACTTCTGACGGACTATCTCGAAAACTGCCTCAGTTTAGTCCAGGAAATGCTAAAACACACGGAATTGAAAAACTTTATTGATTTTGTCCACGAAATTGGTAAAATGCGACGTTTTGAACCCCAGCGTGCCAAGTGTAACAGCTTAAAATTTAGTACCATCACTCCATGCGACGTTATCAGAAACTAACAAATCTCGCACTTCTCTGTTTTTAATTTTGACCGTTTGGCACGCTAAAAAAAAAATAACAAGATAATAAGTCTAATCGAAAAAAAAAATAGCCTTGAAATACAATAGTAAACTTCTACTTTGTGGCAATAACAAGGTCCTGCTATCCACACCAATAAAGATCTACTGTAATTCAGCGAATAAAGTGCTTAATTCAACTGAAATCCTTACAATGTCTATATGCTTGAATTTTTCTGAATTATCTTCTGGTTTGCTGATATAACCAGCGTATAATAATACTAATAATAATAATTTATTCGGAAAACTACCCCTTTACAGCGGGGGCATCAATGGAACGGGGTTTATTCCATGATGCGTCCAAGTATACTACAAGAAGCCGTCTATATTACAAAGTAAGGATTTGTCTGTGGTAGGGCTGTATCTACGTTCAGCATTGAGCCGTACGTGGAACAGCATCCATTTACCATTTTGGAATTTACTTTTTACATGCGCATGCAACCATCAATAGGCTTCTCATAGCTCCATGTATATATACATATATATTGTCCATTACATTCTTTTGACAAATTAACCTTCCCTTAACATTAATCACACATACATTTTGGATGCTACCTCTTCAAAATACCAAATCGCGAATTCCGCACCCAATACCAAAGGTTTGTAAATAATAAATAAATAAATAATTTTATCAGGAAAACTACCCCTTTACACCGGGGGCATCGATGGAACAGGGTGTATTCCATGATGCGTCCAAGTATCTTACCCATTTAAAGTTTGCTTTCAACCGGTGTAACCAATCATCAATATCATAGTTTTGTCCCCCGCGCTAAAACTAGAGATAAACCACTCATTGGGAGAAAACTCTAGAAAGCGTAAGGACAAGTACATCGTGCACTTTGGGTTTACAATGTAGAAAATAAATGTTTATCATCGTCATAATTACAATGTATAAAATTAAAGTACACTTCAAAATAGGTAAAACTTATATACAATATAGGAGCTCCATTTAAAATCTATGGAATCTGCACATTACAGGGAACTGTACAACTCTATTTCTTTACTGTGAACAGGCACAGTTGAATATATATATATATATACATATACATATATATATATACATGTGTGTATATATACATACAAACATACATACACACACATACACACACATACACATTAGCTTATATATCACAGTTAATTTTTTAAGAATCTACACAGAAATGTCACAGCCAGCACCTTCAAGAGCTACCATACGGCAACGCCATGCTTCTTTTAGGAAAGTTTTACAAGCACTGTCAAATATATCATAAACAGCATTGTCATAATTGAACGATATTCCAAACAGTAGCGTAAATTTCGTAGTTAAGGAAGAGCGAGTAAAATGTTCCCATACATGGGTATAACCATGTTCCAACAGGCATTTTTCCAAATTTCGCCAAATCTTAATTCTTAATTCCTTGGAGTGTTCACATGTGAAAGTGAAATGAAATAAATCTTCTATACCTTGATTACATAGTTTACAAATTCCGTTGGACAAATTCCATCTCTGTAATGTTTCTTCCAATCCTAGACATCCGGTTCTAGCCATAAATTTTAGTCTAGTGCCCTTGAAGTCATTTACCTGGAACATGTATCTCTCCCCAAGCGTGGAATACTTAATCAATTTGTAATATGACAAGGAGGACATTTCATCGATATCTTTAAAAAAGTCATATACGTAGTTTTGCGTGGACAACTTACAAAAAGGATAGATCCAGTCACCAGTATCTCTGCAATTTACATTATCTAATCCAGCCTCGGACAAGATTGTGGATATCTGTGACATGTATGGCCAGCAAGATTTATGACCGGACTGAAAATTTGTTTCTAAGTCACAAAGTACTCGTTTACACAGTCTGTTTGCTGGAATGTTATACTTTACATGATGATAATATTTTACTCTCTGTTTATTCAAGATGGCTATCAGTGGTAGCCAGCCAAACTCCCCTAGTGTTGCCACCATTGCAGGGGTACCTCTTACTTGTAGAATAGCTCGTGCCACCGTGTACTGGAATGATCTTACAATACTTGTGCTTTCCTTTGTATTGTTAAACCATACTGCACTGCCATGTGAGAGTGAAGGCATTATTAGGCTTTTCCAGAGACTGTCACCAAACGTTACTCTATTTATATTGTCGTGCGATGAGAGAATACTACATATATATCCATTTAAGCGACTAAGTTTACCTTTCAAGTGTTGCTTTATGTGTGGAGAGTCTTGTAATGACTGGGCAAATATAATACCTAAATATTTATACATAGTGCATTCTTCAAGTGTCAACGTTCCCAAAAACCATTTCCTTGTCATATCCATTTTTTTACCTATTACCATAACTTTTGATTTTGTGTCATTAAATTTCATTCCCCATTTTATAGCAAATCTATGTGCAATATTAAGCATTTTCTGTAGTTGTTTATCATCATTTGCCATCAAAACAATGTCATCTGCATAAAGTAAGGCGGGAATAAGTTCCTCATGATAGGTTATTCCTAACCTCTGCTCATTAAGCATAAAGAGCAGATCATTCATGACAATAGAAAATAGCGTGGGTGATAGAATGCATCCTTGTTTCACACCATTAACACTTTCGTACCAATTACTTTCAAAAGGACCAAATATAACTTTGTTTTCCACCTTCTCGTACAATCTATGTACTAGTCGCCATGTTTTACCTTGAATTCCACTATTCCACAGTTCGCACATCATCCGATTTCTGTTTACCGTATCAAAAGCTTTGCTGATATCAAGAAATGCTAACCATGTTTTCTCTTTTCTGTCCTTTCTTAAACTACATAGACCTTTGAGACTAAAGTAGTGATCTTCTAACCTACGTCCTTGTCTATATGCACCTTGCAGTTCACCAAAGGTTTCCTGTTCCTCATAGAAAGACATCATTTGTGTTTCAAGCATGGATGCAAACACTTTATATACATTAGAAGTAATTGTAATTCCTCTATAGTTGCTGAGTATCTCTGGCTTACCGTCTTTATATATTGGTTTAATATAACCTTTTGACCAATCGTCTGGGAAGCTTTCTAGTATTTTACATAGCTTAAATATTTTCGTAAGTGAGTTAACAATTGCCTCACCGCCTTGCTTTAAAAATTCGTTTGGTATATTATCGATACCACAGGCTTTACCGTTCTTTAGTTTGCTAATGGCATTCCAGGTAGCATTTTCATCTATTACTATATCTGTGAGGCCAGACATGTCTACTTTATCTCCGTCACAAGAAAGATGTTCCATCAAAGTATTGTTTAGGTCTTTATCACCTGTCGGTGACCCAGAATTTCCCAAATTTTTCCAATATGTACCTAATATTTCACTGATTCTCTTCGGATCGTTAATAATTTTGCTTTTGTCATTAGGGTCGCAGATTTTTAGGGGATGTCCATTATTTCCATTCAAACGTTTCAGCATTCGCCAATATGAACGTGTGTTTTTCGTTCCTTTTCTAGAATTTAAAGAGATAACTTTTATTTTATTTTGGACTTTAATGGTTTTGATTTTTTCGTGAACATCTCGCTTTCTGCGCAAATATTCTTGCCAAAGTTCTTGTAAAATTTCTGGGTCACAAGTTTCTTTGCCTGCCCAATACCTGTAGAACCTATTTGCCGTTCTACGATTTTGAATGAGTTTCTTAGTTTCTTTGTCACACACATGCTTTTTATCGTCTTTTATTTCTTTTTTACCGACATATTGTTCACCAACTTCTGTAACAATCTGCTTCCATCCTAGCCATGTTTGGTTAATAGGTTGGGAAAGGTCACACTCGAAGTTTGCAAATTTATCAGATAAAGCTAGTCTGAAAGCACTCCAGTCTTTTACCTCATTGATTTTCCACTTCATGATATTTTTTACCAGGGGGGCATTGTTTTTACACTCGGAAGAGTTAAACGAAACACATATTGTATTGTGATCACTGCCTAAGTCATAATCACCAACTTCATCAATGATGACACTGTCTATGTTATTTTCCAGAGAGGAGCTTATAAGTGCATAGTCAATGGTGGTCTTGGTGCTACCTCTATGCCACGTATATTTTCCAGTGCATAAGGGAGATTTGTTTAAAACTTTCATATCAGCTGTCTCTATCAGTTTTTCTAGCAGGTCGCCATTAAAACTTGCTTTACCTTCAACACGATACTCTCCTATTTTACCGTTGAAATCTCCCAACAAAATACAATGGTGACCCTTAGATTGCAATTGGCTGATATTTTCGATCAGTTCAGTCATAAGAAAGGAACTATTATCTTTATCTATTCCATCGTTAGGAAAGTAAGTTACCCCGACCATAAAAATATTCTGTCCAGCTTTGACCTTTATCCATAAACGCTCAAATTCATCATTTTGCGAGTCGAAAACATTGTTATCTAGAACCTCAATACTTTTGCTAATTAGGAGACCTAAACCACCTCCTGTCTTTTTCACAGTGCTCTTCCTTGCTTTGCCTAACCACTTATATTGAGGATGTATATTCTCAAATATTATGTCATGATCAGATTGGTGGAACGTTTCAACCATTGCATACATAGAAAAGTGTTCTTTTTCCAGTAAATGAGACAATTCACATCGTTTGGCTAAACCTAAATTTTGCACATTACAGTATGCTAGTCTAATTTTCTTATACACTTTCCTTAACTTACGCTGCTTACCTCGGCGATGGCGTTTTGTCTTATTTTTGGTAGGCTCCCTGGTGCTGGTCTTGGAGGCCCTACCTTCTTTGCCACACCTCTAATATGTACTGTTATACCAACATATCTTCTTTTTATGTCCGAGTTTCCAGCACGTGTCGCACCGTATCTTCTGACCGTGCTTGCACGTGGTGGAGTTATGGTTTCTTTCACCACAGAAAGTACACTTCGCTGTATCGTTTTGGGACCTTACATCTGTATGGTTTCGTCCTCCTTCGTAGCTACCGGTGGTATTGTTCCGTCTGCTGTTCGTCTCCTTTTGTGCATGCTTGCGATTGTGCTTGCCAACATGCTGCCACGCGCCACTTTCAGTAGTCCTACCATTGTCTGTCCCGTTTCGTGACCACGGACCATTATTTGACCTTTTCCCCGGTAGTGTGCTTTTGTTTTGGCTGGATTGGCTTGTTGAGGTTCTTACTCCAAGGCACTGGATACCAAAACTTTCGATCAGCTTTCTCGTGCCAAACTGGGAAAGGTGTAAGCCATCTTTTTGTAAAGCACCTTCATTTATTGTGCCGTCAGCGAGACGAAATTTTGGTTCATTATTGATAAATGTATAGCCATTGTCAATGCACATGGCTGCTAGTCCCGCATTTACTATTTCTGCCGTTTCTTGGGCATCACATTTGTCAACTCGTGGGCACAAGCTTGATACTTTGACATGCTTTGCAACTTGTTTAGCGCCAATTGCCATTAACTTGTAGTCATTGATTATCTTATCAGCATCATTGTATATACGCAGCAAGAATAATCACTGGTAACAATGACTATGTAAATGTAAGAGGTGAAGATCTGATCGGACAACTAACTGGCAAACAATAAAAGAGAGGCGAATTTTCCATACCTCAACGCTAATTTTTAATGTATTAACGGTCTGGCACCACACTATTTGTGTGACCAAGTTAATTCATTACAAGATATAAATGATTATGACCCCAGATATTCATCTAATTTTAACGTTCATGTGCCTTTTCCACGCAAAGAAATATTCAAAAGATCTTTTCTGTACAACGGTGCTATTGTTTTAACAGCCTTCCAGACGTTAGGAAGCAATGCTCAGATGTGATCGAGTCTAAAGTCGTTTTTAGTCTATGGATTTTATGTAACTTTTAGTAATATCAATGTTCCTAGTTGTCTACTGTTTTATGTATTTTATTTTATAATTTTCTTCGCCACTTTACTGTATATTGATCTTAGTCTTGTGTATCTTATCTATATATTGTGTAGCAGGGCCCCGTGGAAGAACAGTCTGTGACTGAACGGGTTACCCTGGGTAAATATATTCAAATAAATAAATGATTAATTTAAAGTCGTTACACTTGTTTATATTATGTTTATTGATTTACTTATCTTTTTCCTTACAGACACATGCACATTAAGGCCCAGGCCAAACAACATACTTTATCTATATAATGATTATACAGACACAATTACATATTTGCTTTCTTTGCCTGATGTTCCTTAATAGCCTTAAACAAGCCTTTATGTCTTTTGTATTTTCTGTGCAAATATTTTACCTTGAACTTCGATGGCTGTGGCCTAACGAAGTGGAATTTTGTGCCCAAGATGGCGAATCCAATCGCCTCCTGGATCCATGCAACTAACCACCTAACAGTTATAATATTTTTGTTTCTTTTTACCTATCTGCCCTGTTTTTGTCACAGATTCGGCAGATTATGTTCAACATGTTTCAATATTTGTATTGTGTATTTACAATGTCATATCTCTTTGTTTCAAAGCTTCGTTTCCATGTTATGATAGGTTCATAAATGAACCAGATGAGGAGTTCTGTCTACTCCTTTATTCATGTGGCTTCTCTGCTGATCGTGTCGTCATATTAGCTAGGAAATTATCTTGACATCATGGTCGAGTTTTGTTCAACTTTGTGTCTGTCTAACTGCACTTCCATTTTATATTTCGATTTTTTGCACATATAAAACGAACGTAAGTTCTGAAGGTCCTCGGCGACTGCACTGTTAATTATGTTGCCAACTTTCACTCATCGTGTTTGTTGGAAGGAAACGGTCACACCTCAGACACGACTTGGATATGCGCAATATATTTCCAGTCTGAATAACCCTTCAATCATACGGATGACAATATTTCCTCATGTGTGGATTTCAGTTACAGATATCAACTGCATAATTGTAATCTGAAGTGTTCGTAAGATTTTAAATTAACGGAGTTAAAAAAATTCCGAAATTTAAATAAGATCATGATTTTCAATATTGTTGAGCTTCATCTCTAGCAAATTTCAAATGTAACAGCCCATATTTTATTCAAGATAATTCTTATGCCATGATAAATAAATTTAACGACTCATCGTCCTCATCATTTTTTATGTTTAAGTATGAGGAGTTTGTCGGCACGCAAGAGTGATTTTATCTTATCTCTACCGACATTAAGTTTCAAATTTAATGTTATAACTTTAACAGAAATCTGATTACAAGAGAGTAATCAAGATATTTATAATTTAGACAATTATTACCATGAACGCCAATATAGAAATGATAGGAATGGAGGAGGGATCTCATTGTTTCTTGACGTTAATATTCATTACAACAAAAGAGAAGATATATTAATGCTTAATGAATTAATGGAATGTCTCTTTGTTGAAACGTCAAATATCTCTGATGACTCCAGTGCAATAGTTGGTGTCATTTACAGGCCACCTGGTACAATTTGTGATTCTTATGACAAACAGGGAGAAGACATACTTCATGAGGTTAAATATATATATATATATATATATATATATATATATATATATATATATATATATATATATATATATATATATATATATATATGTATGTATGTATGTATGTATGTATGTATGTATGTATGTGCGTGCGTGCGTGCGTGCGTGCGTGCGTGCGTGCGTGTGTGTGTGTGTGTGTGTGTGTGTGTGTGTGTGTGTGAAAATATTGTCATATTCTTTCCGTCGGAAAGAAGCGCAGTAAAATATAATAATAATTACCGTAATCGTCTGAACCATATATTATTTGTGTGCCAGAAAGAAATATAATACGGACATAATTGAAGAATTGAGATCTCTTTTGTCTAAGCAGCAAAAAAAAAAAAAAAAAAAAAAAAAAAGCACATCGTAAAGAGATTTATATGCTATAATAAATACATATACAATTCTAAGGATATAGCTCAACAATTAAATTGTTATTTTGTTAATGCAAGAAGTTCAATGGCCCAGAATATACCTGATATAAATGTGAACTCCAGAATATTGCCTCCGCGGTAATTTTCCTTTTGAAGATGGGGTATGTACCAATACAAATCACGAAAAGACTCCAGCCCTGACCAGATTGACATCTATCTCAAGGTACCTAAGTTTGTTACTGAATATATAGTAGGACCTTGAACACATATTATTATTTATCGTTACAAAATGATTTTGTTAAGGTGATCCCGATTTTTAAGAAAGGAGACAGTGATTTATTTAGTAATTATAGTAGTATTCTTTTATCTGCATTATCTAAAATATTTACAAAGGTGGTTCATAACCAACTCATTTTGTATTTAGATAATTTCAATATATTGTTTGATTATCAATTTGCTATTAAAAAACAAATATAGTAGTGATTATGCAGTTAATGTCTTATCTACTGAAATTTTGGAGGCCTCAGAGAGAAAGGAATAAACACAGTGTATTTCTTTTTGTGTCTCTCCAAGGCATTCAACACAGTAAATCAATTCATACTTTGTAAAAAAAAAAGGTCATTTAGTGGAATAAGGGAAATGGTCCCGTGAATGGTTGGTTCAAAAGTAATTTGATTGACAGATTGCAATTTGATAGACATAATAATGAATATTTAGATGTTTTATCAGTCAAATGTGGAGTGTCCCATTGATCTATCCCTGGGCCTTATTTTTTTATTGATTTTATGCCAATGACTTTGGTTTTGTGTCCAGAGACAGACATGTTTTCTTTACAGTTTGCATACGAGGCAAACTTACTTTTCCGTGATAAAGATGTAGACGCACTGCAGTTCAAGGTCAACAGTGTATTGAATGACGTAAAATGGTTTCATACCAACAGATTATCAGTGAATATGGATAAAACAAATTGCATGTTCTATAAATTTCGTCAAATGAGAAAAATATGGGATAGTTTCTCACTGTAAATAGATGGCAAGGAGTTTTAACAAATCAAATCCCTTTAAATTAAATTAGGGATATGGTTTGGCCAAAATTTAAATTCGAAACAAATCAGAATTCACATTTCTGATAAGGTTAGTAAAATTATTGGGATATGCAGGAAAATATCAAGGTAATATTGGTGGAAACACCCTTATATAGCTTTATTACTCATTGGTGTATCCATATTTTCTCTGTTATTATGCTACCTTGGCTATCACTTTTTCAGGTACTCTGGACAAGCTTGTAAAATCACAGAAGAAAATAATAAGAACTAGAAAAATTGATTTGCTGCATAGCAAATCAGTGTGTGTGTGTGTACTTCAAAGTATATTGGTATGGCAACATACAACCATTCCATAGCACAGGAGTAGAAGTTGGAATAGCATCTCTATCTATTATAGCTTTGAAATTATTCAAGATTTAAAATTTCTAATGGTGCTATTTGCCATAATTTAAATTGCTGTGACTTTTTTTAATTCATGACATGTGCAATGGTCAACAACCCCCTAGTAGAAGTTTGAATGACATCTCTATCAATTATTGTGCTGAAGATATTCAAGATTGAAAATTTCGAATACTGCTAATTAGCATAATTTAAATTGCTACAACTTTTGCTTTATATTCATTACATGCGCAGTGGTCAATAACCTTCTAGTAGAAGTTGAAATGACATCCCTATCTATAAGGGTTTTGAAGATATTCAAGTTTTAAAATTTCAAATGCTGCTAATTAGCATAATTTCAATTGCTACAACTTTTGCTTTAGATTCATTACATGAGTAATGGTCAATAACCTTCTAGTAGAAGTTAAAATGACATCTCTATCTATATGGGTTTGGAAGATATTCAAGTTTTAAAATTTCAAATGCTGCTAATTAGCATAATTTAAATGGCTACAACTTTTGCGTTAGATTCATTACATGCGCAATGGTCAATAACCTCCTAGCAGAAGTTAAAATGACATCTCTAGCTTTAACAGTTTTGAAGATATTCAAGTTTTAAAAATTCCAATGCTGCTAATTAGCATAATATAAATTGCTACAACTTTTGTTTTAAATTCATTAGATGCGCACTGGTCAGTAACCCCCTTGTAGAAGTTGGAATGACATCTCTATCCACTATACGTTTGAAGATATTTAAGATTTAAAATGTCAAGTGCCCCTAATTTGCATAATTTTAAACATCTTCATTCCTCTGTATAAATCGGTCAAACTTCTTATATGGAGGTACAATCATTCCAAGTTTGGAGTTTCTATTTATAATAGTGTCCGAGAAAAGTGTCGGACAAATTTGCTGGTAAAGAAGAACGAAGAAAGAAATAAAGAATTTCAGGAAAAACAGAAAAGTGTGTGTTGACACACACACTTTAATCATTACATTTTCAGGTTTTAATTTATATACAGATACATTATTTTATAAGTTCTAAATTCTTAAATTCACAAGTTTACATATGTTTCTTACAGGTCTAAATTCTTAAATTCGGAAGTTTAGATTTGTTTTTAAAGGTCAACTTAAGTTCAAGGTTAAAGTTTACAGGCAGTTATTTACCGACGCCAGTAATAAATTATAATTATACAAGATAAAGGCATGGTTTTGTGTGTGCACAATTTGGTACAGATTTGGGTGAATTTGGATGAATTTTCTATTACGGATCACAGAGCTCTCACATGAAATTACATACCTCCTTACATTCAGAATGTTCCAACAATACACAACTCTAAAAAACTTCTGAAATAATAAACATTAGTTACCCAATAAGTTATATTATAAAATAGTTGCTATATGTGACTGTTTTCCTCTTGTAAACTTTTTGCTGCCAAGTTATTTTTTATCATGCATTGTTGTCCCAGCTTGGAGAAAATATGAGTCCCATGTGGTTTATTTCTTCCAGCTAAAAATCGCGAGGTTTCAATTTTGTTGTAGTTTAATTTTAATTTCTTTGATACCTGATAGCTATTTTGTAATGACATTTTTATATAATCTGCACTTTCTATATGATACCTCGCGAATACAATACAATGCAATACGTAGCACTGTGGTATAAATACCTACAGGACTGGTTGCTGATGCAGCCAGACTGAGACTCTCAAGCGGAGATAATCTGTGTATTGTAAAGGTCACAATACTTGTGTGATTTTTTTGTCACTCAGTATGAGACTGTCTCATTCATTCATTCTCCCTTTTATGATTGCTCGATTTAGAATTTTAAGTGGCTCCTGAGTGTTTTTGATTTTCTTATATTTGTATCTGTTGGTTGATGCTCGTCTCAGCTAAAAGTAATTATATTGCTTTATTCCAAAAAAGCAACCCCCCCCCCCCCCCCAGTATATCTGGTCTCTTCCAATTGCAATGGCAAAAATCGATGTTGTGGCCTTTCTCGGAAATGTCTTACAAGTTAACTGCCAAGCGACAATCAGAGTGATCTTCTATAAAGTCAAAGCCATAACAATAAGGAAAAAGACTGGTGTATTCTCGATGAAATATTCCTGTTGTGTCTGTCAGATATTTTCTGTGCCATTATTATAATGAAGATTTCACTGCATAGGAACAAAAAAATTGTAATTATGTAGAATAACTGGGCTATAATTTATACCACGTGGTTATACTTCAGGAATATTTTTAATGTCCAAGGTAAAATCATCCCTAATGGCATACAGGAATTAAATTTAAGTATAAAAATTAACATACATTATATTGAATTATTCTCGGAATCCTTGTCCAATATGAACAGTTCTTTTAGACAAGAGTTGTTTGATCTAGCCTGCTGGCGTCAGAGGGCGCTACTCTAACAAACTATGTGCGCAAGACAACATCAAAATATATATTATATTATAACACATCATGAACAGATGGCAGCATGCAGTCAAGTCGAAAACCATCAACGCGCCTCGACGGCTCCCTGCGCCATTCAAAATGAGACGAGGAGGGCAATCTCTAGCGGGAGCAAATGATGCGGGTTATTTTCGCAATGAATTGCCCGACGTTGCTCGCGGATTTAATGTTTTATACTGGCATTGACCCCAGGAGCATCTTCACGAGAGACCAGGTTTGTGAAAATCCTGATAACAACATAGCCTATAATGTGAAGTGGTACAAGTGATACCAGCAGAGGGTAATGGCAGATCGAACTGTCCTTATCTTTTGTCCGTTTTTCGGTTCATGAGCTCCCGAACATGCAGGTATCTACAATCTAAAGGACCGTACAGTTTAAAACGCACAGAGCATTGCAAGTACAGCGCACGCATTCCCGGTCACAAACCAGCAAGCATAGTGCGGCATGGTGCACACACCACGCGTGTTTGTTTGCATGCACCGAGATATTCATGGGACCCTGGCTGGTGGTGTTGCTCGATCGATAAGTAAAAATGAGAAAGGGACGCAGGCCAATATTTCACGGGGACAAATATATTGCAGCAAGCAACTAGAAAAGAAGATTTGCTTCACAGCAAATCTGTCTGGGTGCCTTCAAAAAGAGAACAGTTTGAAATGCTACACTTTGCCATTGTTCAACATAATCTAAATTTCGCGTATTAGCCTATTTTTTTATAAATTAAAATGCTCAGCTTTGTTTCTTAGTTCAAGGGATGTGGCCATGTCCCAAACTTATAAAGGGAAGTTTAAATGAAACTACTATCTATAATAGTTTTGAAGCTATTCAACATTTTAACTTTGTGTATTTACCTGATTTGCATGAATTATAAGCCTAGAAGAACTTTGGTTTATTCTTCATTGGATGCGGCTATGCCTTAAACCAATGAATTGAACTAGGAATGGCACCTCTATAATAGTTTTGAAGCTATTAAAGATTAACATTTTGCATATTTACCTAATTTGCATAAATTAAAATCCTACAACTTTGGTTCATGGTTCATTGGATGCTGCCTTGCCACAAACCTATACATTGAAGTTGGAATGGCATCTTTATGTACAATAGTTTTGGATATATCCAACTTTCACATTTTTCAATGCCCCATATTAGCGTAATTTGAAATTCTACAACTATACTATCAATTATAGTGGCAAGTGTCACAAAGGTAAATATGCACATTGAAATTTTGAGTCCATCGGCAATAGTTTGAAAGACATGGCGCTTTTAAAATTTTTGTTTCCTCTTAAAATTTGCATAATTTTAAACATCAATACTATTCCAAATGAGATGCACAATTTCACTAGTTATGTCAGTCACCATGGCAAGTTTGGTGGTTTTCGGAAAAATAGTGACTGAAAAAAACTCTGGACCAACTTGGTCCTAAAGAAAGCAAGAAAGAAAGAAAAAAAAATGAGAGAGAGAGAAAGAAAGATAGAAAGAAAGAAAGACATTGGCCTTTTATTTCTTTTCTAATTTATCTGACATGAAAGACCACCTGTACTTTGTGACCATTTTTGTCTGGCATTAGGGGTGGTCTGAAATTGAAGGTACCACTGCACAGTGAAACCTCTCTACAGAGAGCACCCTCGTGACCAGAGAAAAGTGCCCACTCCTGAGAGGGTCAGCCCTTCTGGAGAGTATTGATGAGTACACATATTATAATTCAGAGCAAGGAAGGTAGAGAGACTCTCTTTACCCTCCTTGTTCAGAGGGATGTGTATACATGCAATACAAAACTGTCTTTGTTCCTTTATTACATTAACAAATTTAAACAGATGCTGTCACAAAACTACATGTACATGTACCTGCGAAGTGAGGCATGCACTATACTGACTCAGTATTGACTATGAAGAACAGGCTTCAGCTCACTGGTTAAAGGAAAACAAAGACATGAAAGTGTCCAATGAGATGACACAAATCCACACACTTTTTCAAAATTTATCAAGTTGTGAAAACAGTCATTGAGGACTGTAAGCTCTGTATGTAGTCTAATTTTAACAGAGGGTACACTCTGGGAGCTTGTTCTGCTTAGAAGTCCAGTCCCCCTGATCCCTTGGGACTGATAAGCCCAGCAGGCTCCTAGCCTCAGGCGAAAACAGACCAGCTACCAGCTTCCACACGAATTCTTAAACAATATAAAAAAAATTGCTGTGCCACTTGTGGAACAAATTAGTGTATCTAGGCGGAGTCCCCACAAGTGTCCAAGCAATTGACCAAGTGGTCTCTTCGGAGAAGATTTTTAATATGTGCTATCCAAAAAAAAAAAAACTACACACACAATACATACAAATATTAAATTGTAAAAACGTAATAGAGCGCCACCAAGGTACATCAATAACAAGTCTGAAGTGAATATGGTTGATAGCTTTCGAGAAGAAATTGTCGATGTTAACTAGTACTGCGATCCCCATTGACTTGTGTTGTTGTCAATAATAATGCGTGCATTAACCGAGAAGTACCTGACCTCAAAAACAGACCAAGCTCTGTGTTATCTCTAGTACACAGCGGAGTAGACATAAAACGGAGCTCGGGTCTACTTCGGAGACAAGCAAGGACTTTAAGTATCACCACCTAGCGAATAACTTTGTTTTAACCTTCCACAAAGTACATTTCCTTGAATAAGTCGGAAAATAGTGAAAACCCACAAAAGTCGGATTTTTTATATTCTTTAAAAAAACTTACTTGTCTAAAACTCAGTAGAGCATGACAATTTGAACAAACTTGATAGAGATCCATCCTAGGCATATATACCACCAAATCTGAAGGGAATCTGGCTGCCTCTTGTTTGACAATTAATGGGAATGTATGCATTACCAACAAGAAATAAAATTTAAAATGCGTTAAAAATCAGTGATTAGGAACATGAACACCCAAGTGGCAAAGTGGTGATGGAGTAATTGTTAAGCTTTCACCGAAAATGAACCAAAAATGTTAAAACCTTAAAATCGCCGAAGCATAAACATTAAACACACTTGATAGAAACCTACCCAAAGTAAAACTTTATTAAGTTTGAAGTAAATCTGACTCGCGGTTGTAGACAAGAAGTCAAAAAATGGGAATTACCAATGCAATGCTGATTGACTTACAAGTTATCAACAGAAATGTTTCTTTGTGTTCAGCTTAAATGCGTAGTTCTCAGAAAATTAATGTTCTCAAAGCTGACTCATTAAATTTTGGATTTATATTGTCACAAAACCAAAAAGCGGAGCGAACAAAAGAACAACATCCAAAAGGGTATTTATCATAGAAGAAGACTTATCAATTCGGGTTTTGATGTTATATTTTTGGTTATTACAATCTTTGTGATTTTATTTCTTGGCATATCCTTCTGCGAGTGAAAAGAATATGACACAATTTGTCAACCCTGTGAACTTGCACTGGTAAGTCTTATGGCATAAAACACATATAAAACCAATGAATGTAGCATTTTACAAAATACACAGAACAAACGTTTTCACCACATATATCACGGAACATTAATATTGTTCCCACAGAAATTGAGACAAAAATATATTCAAACAAATGATCCAAGTGCAGCAATGGGCCCACGATCGTCCTCACCTAACCTGCCAATGGGCCCACGATCGTCCTCACCTAACCTGCCAATGGGCCCACGATCGTCCTCACCTAACCTGCCATCGTAGATCTGTTGGGCTTTTTTAGGTCAAATTAAAGCAATCCTTTCCTAAAAGATCCCAGTCTGATGAACCTGTACAGTTAAATGATATGTGGGGATTATTAACCCATTGTATTAAAAGGCCAAAGATCTGACCCGTAAGACATTTTCTATTAAAGTGCACAAATCATGAACTGGAAAGACATGACTGTTGTGTTTTTTAATGTAGCCAGGAATCACATTTATGAATATGATGACCTCACAGATGAAGGAAAATTTGTTGCAATGTTGAACACGAAGTCAGATGTTTTATTTGCCCTAGGACAATATCTCCGCAAGTGTTTCGGCAAATCAAATTCCCCATTTAGTTAAGCTTCTGGGTATTTGTCGCTCTATACTCCTTTTCAACTGACATGGAGTCTATTCCTAAATGTGTTTATAACCTCAACTGTGCACTCTATGTGGGAGTGTTTATGCGCACCATGTTGAACCTGTATATGTTGTATACACCACTGTGTTTTACATTATATGCGCATTTTGTATTCTATATATAGTATGCACATTCTGTATTCTACGTTATATGCATAGTTTGCATGACGGATGCGTCTTACGAGACTCCCTTTACGTCAAAAAAGTTTTACCACTAATGTACATAAAAACATTTAACTAGCTATGTTAAAATGCTACTTGTTCAGTGATAAATATCATCATTGATATTTTGTGAATTTTTAAGCACCACACGAGTTAACTTTATGGACATCAGCTTCAACCTCCACCTGTTGTTGGTGAAAATTATAGCGTGCAGAATCCGTTTTCTATTACATCCAGTCCGTATTTTTATATTATAGTATGCTTCTTTTTATGTCTGAATGCATGAGAATAAATGTAAACAAAGTAAATTACAAGGTTGAATTTACGTCAAATTATTCACCAAAACAGCATCGCAGCGTCTCTTCAAAATAGATCGCCCTTTCAAATTCACCCGGCCTGAAATGTGCGATCAACTGACTCAAGCAGCATAATAAATGAGGTCGGCGAAAGTATTAACCCGCTGACTGCTCACTTCTATGCAATTTCAAAGCACAGCGGAAATATGTTTCAGCTTCAGTTGGAAAAAGATTTTGTGACACCGTTTGTAAAGAACAAGAGCCATGGAAAAATATTTGACACAGGACTGTCCTGTGACTCAAGTTGTTGTACATCACTTTATTCTATATTCTCGTTTTTTCACTTTTAATTTTTACATTATGACGAATGTCGTCAGGAAATAGCCCCTTGGGACTTTTATCATTTCAACTTAACCCAGGGACATGCTATAAAGATATATCCCTGCGAAACCAGACTATATATAAAGTTTATCTAGCTTCAGTGATATACGGTAAATTAAATTCTGTTTGTACGCAGTACGGAATGATAAAAAATCACTTATACTCTGTACGGAAATACCCTTTACCCTTTTACCCTTTAAAAATCTGATGTGATTTCTATTCCATATTTATTTCAGATTGCACTGTACTAATTTCATTCCATACCACTTTTCACAGATGGCTGCTCCATCATCTTCGCAGGTGCTTGCCATGCCTTATTTTGGGCCGAGTGTGGCCAGGTTCCAGTCCCAATTGATATTAATTAAATCATGAAGAATTCCCAAATTGATAAACTTAGTCCAGTACTTTTTATTCCTAAATGGCTCAAATGTTTTCCCAAAAAGGAATTTAAAAAACCCTGTTTCTTTATGTCTAATTGAACCACTGCCGCGTTCTAAGGTTTTCGCTCCCCCCAAAAAGCACAACGGCACGTCCGTTTATCAAACATCTCTTGCGAATGTTATATCCCTTAAAATGGATATGTTTTGTAGATTTATACTAGATTACAAAGATGGTGAAAGAAGGATAAAATGAGATTTTATAATCAGTTTTATTTATTGATCTATTTTTCCGGTAATTATGTCTGGGTGGAAACCCAGACATTCTGTTTTCCTTGGAGTTCTTTTTGTTTTCTTTCTTTCTTTCTTTCTTTTTCTTTCTTTCTTTCTTTCTTTCTTTCTTTCTTTCTTTCTTTCTTTCTTTCTTTCTTTCTTTTTTCTTTCTTTGTTTCTTTCTTTCTCTTTCTTTCTTTCTTTCTTTCTTTCTTTCTTGCTTGCTTGCCTGCTTTCTTTCTTTCTTTCTTTCTTTCTTTCTTTCTTTCTTTCTGTCTGTCTGTCTGTCTGTCTGTCTCTTTCTCTCTCTCTTTTCTTTCTTTCTTTTTTTCTCTCTCTCTCTTCTTTCTTTCTTTCTTTCTTTCTTTCTTTCTTTCTTTCTTTCTTTCTTTCTTTCTTTCTTTCTTTCTTTCTTTCTTTTCCGCTGTCTGGTGTTTTTATCTGACATTGCAAGAACGACTTATGTGAAAATTGTGGAAACATTGGATGTATAATCTACTTGTGCCCCCTATCTTAAAGAATCGAATGTTCATTTTTTTTCAATTTGGGGGCAATTAAAATTTTAAAAGCTCCCTAGCTTCCAAACTAAAGTACAGAGACAAAAAAATATAAATAACAGAAATAGATTTGCGACACCTGTCAATTTAATGGAAAGTAAGCAAAAGTTAAATAGTCTTAAATTATGCTCACTAGGGGCATTGAAAATTGTAAATCTTGAATACCTTCAAGACTATTATAGAAAGAGGTGTGATTCAATATTCAATTTATATGCTTATAGCATATCCACATACAATGAGCCATGAACCAAGGTTTTAGCATTTTGATTTATAGAAATTAGGCAAATACACAAAATCTAAATTTTGAATATCTGAAAACATATTGTGGACCGACATGTCATACCAATTTCAATCTATGGATTCATGATATAGCCGCATCCAATGAACCATACACCAGAGTTGTAGCATTGCAATTTATTGAAATCAGGCAAATATACAAAATTTAAATGTTAATATTTTAGAGATGCCATTCCAACTTCAAGTTATGGGTTTATGATATAAAGCTGCATCCCATGACCCATGAACCAATGTTGTAGCATTTTCATGTAAGCAGCTTAGGCAAATCCACATTGGACCCAATACATGCCAGAATATCTCCAACTGTTACCAAAGTGAAAAAAAAAATGTACTGAGCTCACTTACTTTATAAGATATTTTGGTTGCACCCAGAGAGATTTGCAAATCTATTTTTTCTGGTTTGTTTATTTAGTGTTTAATGGTTCTGATCTGCAGTCACGTTTTTGGGCTTATATTAAACCATATTGTACATGTAATACCCTTTGCCTGACCTGTACGATAATTTTTTTAGCTGAAAACTTGTGTGAGGTATGGAGCCTGACTCATAGCTTTTCCAAGTTACTGCTTAGGTCGAGTCCCGATGACGCCATTTGATTAGATTGCAAGAAAAATTAATAGGGCATTGTATGTGTAGTCCACAGTTTGTAATTTATATTATATACATTCTTTAAGGTCTACTTATATTTCTCTAAATACAACAAAATGAAATTAAATTGCTTGGTGATGCGAATATCACACATAGAGAAAAAAAAAAACTAACATGGGATAACTTAATTAAACTGCTTCCATACTTGTCAATATTTACCTTGTGCGATCCTCAAATTTCCCCAGGCAAATCTCTAAAAGACAGTGATAATGTGTATGAAAGCAGTCTCTCTTTACCAATTCTTAACATATTTCGTTAAACAGTTCCTTCATGTACAACCATGTGTACTTCCGTTCATGGGCTTTTTAAATGATCCATTTAAACAAGTCTTTGCTGTGAATATAGAAGCTTGCTTCAAACGTTGATACAGCCATCGTTAACATGGTTAATGTGTTAAGTACTGTGTATTGAAAATGGACGGACATTTTACGCGCAAGCGTATTACTAGTCCATTGTCGCTGTTCATATTGGCGTGGAACCAAGAATGAGAGAGCGGTACTTAGTTATGATACTGGAAGTACGAGCATTTTTTTCCCTAGGATAAAGGAGTCCGTGTTTATTTATTTAACGGTTGCATATCTAGATTCTTCTGGTTTGCATAATGGAAAGTGTACTTATTCAGTGGTCCTTCATCAGATTTAATTGGTTTAAACATGCTTTATAATATTCCAACAATACAATAAACCATATAATAATGTACTCGATTGGAAAAAGGGTGCGACCCTATGTAAATCCCTCTCGTGATAAGAAAAGATTATAAGTAAACAGGATATCAACAGAAACACAAATGCTGTACAACCAGGAAACCCGACTTGTGTCAGGCGAACTGGCTGTGAGCAGAATGCAGCCAAGAAGGCGAGCACCGCTAGACAAGGACAGACAGTGGTGCATACTTCAAAATTTGGAAATAGATGTTTTAGCTCAGTACTTAATATCTAATAATCAATTTGAATATATTTTTCAGAACATGGTACCTGATAATCAGTACATACATTTTTTGCGTCTTTCTAATGGACAGGAGTAACATTTGCTAATTTCCGTTTGAAAGGGAATATGTTTTTACGCAAAGAAAGATTGAACAGTTTGGCTCAAGATTTG
The DNA here is from genome assembly GCA_964020975.1 of Hermodice carunculata. NCBI lineage: Eukaryota > Metazoa > Annelida > Polychaeta > Eunicida > Amphinomidae > Hermodice > Hermodice carunculata. The sequence continues at coordinate 10,129,633 of OZ026620.1, forward strand.
TATATGGCAGGTGATACCGTCAGGTCCGGTAGCCTTAGAAACATCTAAGCTACCAAAAATATAAAAAACTTCCTGATCAGAGACTGCAACTGAACCAGTATTGTTATGCAGACATAATCTATACTCTAGAAGAGTAGCTGATGAAGAATCCAATGCAAACTGCCAACGAAAGAACTTGTTGAAAATTTCAGCCCTGGACAAGTTATCAGTAACATGGTTAATGCCAACTAACAAAGAAGGAATAGTATCTACATGGTTGCGGATAAGCAAATATCTAACCGTGCACTACCAGCATTTCTTATTTTTTTCTGAACTGTTAAACGAAGTTTTTCATTGTAACCACGTTGAGATGTTTGAAGCTGTTGTTGGTAGTCATTTCATAACTTGCTGAAAGAAGACCAAGCAATAGCATCATGACGACGACCATTATTTTTTATTTTATCGCATGCTCGGTGTGCCTTTCCATGCAATGAACGTAAATAAGAATTGTCCCAAGGAGTTCCGATGGACGGACATAATATTTCTTGTTGGAAATAGCGTGCAATGTTTGGCAGCATCAAGAAACAATTGCGTCCATGAATTACAAGGGGTGTTAACATCGTCCAAGGGAAGCACGGTTCCCAATTTGATGTGCTGAGATAACTTCTGAATGTATTAAAATCAGAACTTATTGTAAATCCAAACATGTTTTTTTGTATGCCGAGTCCTTTCTTCGCCAGAAGAGGAGAAATGAACCTACAACACAGTGATTACAATAGGCAAGGGCAGGAACAAAAGGTTCAACAACTGCCTAAAAGAGCGCACTGCAGTCAGTTGAGGGCCAGGGTTGTGTATTCCCATTACTTTACATTGTAATTTGCAACTTAATAACATGAAAACTACAGCACATAGGAACACCAAATTTCAGACAGTAAATTTAGATGCATACCTAAATACCTCACAAAAATCGTATAACCACAGCTACAAAAGTTACTGTTTAATTAAAGGTTGCTTTAACATACAAACTAATGGGAATACACAGCTCTAGCCCTCCAAATGATTGTGTATTCAGTTGTGTATTAGGGCGAATACACACCTTAGGGCTAATTCTGACCTTTCCTATTAGCAATAGGAGGAAGGTCTCGGATTTTTCAGAAAGGGGCAGAGGGAAGACTATAATAACGAGAGTTTAGAAGAGGGTCGGTGCTTACAGGAAGAGGAACGTGTGGCATGGGTTTCAGGTTTGAAGGGTGGTTTTCTTGGAGGCATGGCGTCACTCGTGTCTGTCCCTCTGTCCTTCCTTAAACGTTTTGCTTGTGACCGCAAAAGAGTCTACGTTTTAATATAAATTTCAGGACTTATCAAGTGTATGAAAATCTAGGTTGAGTTGGACATAGGCGGCGACACACACTTATGGATCAAAATGTGCAAATCTTGTGAGCAGTCCAGCATTATTATTTTTTATGGATCTTCATGTAATTTAGTGGGATTGTAGAAGTGGTCAAAATCTCAGTTGCCTATTAGTGGCGCCACCTGTACGTTGATGGAGTTATGAGTTAAAATGGGTTGAAATATACAAAATTTCATATCTCGAAAAATAATTGAATTAGACCTGCCAAATTTTAGGATATATAGATCATGTCCATTGCTAATATGTTATATATAATCAGTGACCTGGACATATTTTTGTTAGGTCATCGGACCTGTTAAGTTGGAAGAGGTGATTTTGTAATGGCAGTGTGTAGCTTGGACATTAATGGCAAAGAGAATTGAGCCTCTAGATCAAAATTTCACTTAAGTACATTGTATATAAAACTCTACTTGGTGGCCTACTTTTTCGGTCACCTTGACCCAATTATTGTGCCTTTATATGCTTTTCAAGCTCATTAAAATAATGCTGTTCAGCAGAGCATCAGGCCCACGAGCCTCTTCTTTAATGTTGTTGTTCAGCACAGCATTAGGACCATGAGCCTATTGTTTAATGATGTTGTTCAGCAGAGCATTAGGCCCATGAGCCTCTTCTTTAATGATGTTGTTCAGCAGAGCATTAGGACCATGAGCCTATTGTTTAATGATGTTGTTCAGCAGAACATTGGGCGCATGAGTCTCTTGTTTAATGATGTTGTTCAGCAGAGCATGAGGCCCATGAGTCTCTTGTTTAATGATGTAAGTTCATTTTCAAAGTAAATTTTAACTCTTGTTTTGCGTGAGCAAACTGTCAAAATGAGGTTGACGTTTTGACATTTTTAAAAGCTGCTTTTGTGTACAATAATGACATGTACACAATCTATCTCAAATCAAAGTGTTTTCAGTGTTTGGGTAGCTAATAAATTGAATTTTGGATAATGTTATGTACATTACCAAAATAAATGAGGTTTTCACCTTAATATCTCATGCACAACAGACGTACCACTAATATCCCTATATTTCAACCTTTGCAATATAAGAATCAAGTTAACGTTAAAGAAATAAATCAACAATGCTTTATCTGAAGAAAATCGCTTATATTTCCAACACCGCAATCACCATTGTCCGTTGCTGCCCTCCCAAAGTGTTGACAGCTTATGGACAGACTACTGACAGAATATTAAACGTAATAGATATACTGATTTGTCTCAAATACAATGTACATGTGCTACATATAACGAGGCATCGAACAGCTGATTAGATTTTGAGGCCACTTTCACCTATTTAGTGGTCACAATAAGTTCAGCTTTCGTTACAGCAAGGTGTTGCTGGTTGATTAGAATAGTTCAAGTGAAATGACTCTCCAGCCTAAGTTGGCCCTGCTTGGTTCAGGTGTAACTTGGTTTTCAGTCAAGGTGTCCATGTCCGCCAAATGGAGAAAGTCCTGATTCTCTACTAAAATCCCCCACCCCAACTTAATTTTAAATGTTCGACAGGTGCCGCTGCGTTTTTTTTTCTGTTTTTTTTTCGCCGTGATCCATTTTATGCTGAAGATTGGTGGAAGTGTAGCCTTTAGGACCGATAAACAAAGTGGTCCTCTGGGTGGTGATATTCTTGATTCCTGATTTTTAACGTATTTTCAATTTATACCCGCCGCTTCATGCATGCATTCCTATCGATTACCATGTAAGTCAATGGGGGTATCAACGGAAATTCACATTTTCGACTTCTTTGCTAAAACTGCCATCCAGATTCACCTGAAACTTAGTGGGAATGTACCTTGGGTGGGTTTCCACCAAGTTGTTTAAATGGTCATGCTCCAGTTATGTTTTGATTTTTAAGAATTAATGTTATTTTTGTATTAATTTTTTGGCAAAATCTTAAACCTTCTTGGAGATTGCACTGCCAATTGCTATGAAGTTGCAAAGGATCACTTCCGGAAACCCCCAGCGTGTCTCAGATTTTCAATAACAAGTGAAGTTTTGTCAGGAGAATGAGTCACAGTCTGGTCTGTAATGTTTTCAGTGAATGTTGTCGATGCAACTCTTAACGTGAATAGCACCGTAACAAAACATAAATCATACAAAATGAGACACGCTTTTTCAGTTTACATTGTTACAAAGAGTTTGCCACAAATAGAATTTCCTTACGTCAGAAAACAAGGGAGTTGGATACAAGTTTCTTCAAGGTTGTTTGAAAAAGAGGACGGCACTTGGTAAGATTGCTAAACAAACACAGGACAACAGACACCGAAGAAAGTTGAAGAAAACAAATCAGTAGTTTGCTAGCTTTCCAAAAATGTAAAGTTTGTGGCAGTTCTTATGCATATTGATTGTTTTGTGATAGATTCTTTACAAGCACCCTCAAAGTAGCACTGAACCAGATGCTCATCCTTAGTTCGTTCAACAGATGGTGTTGCGACTTTTTCTCCGATTTTTTGTGTGTTTTCACTATTTTAGACTTTTGCTACAATACCATCACTCAGATTGCTTTCAAACTTGGTGGAAGTTTATCTTGTGGGACGGTTAAAAAGCATGTTCACTAGGTGGTAATATTCTGGACACCGCATTTTTCACAAATATTTCAATTTGGATACCTGTCTTTCAATGCATGCATTCCTATTGATTACCATTACAGTCAATGAGGATTGCAATGGAAGCTCATATTTTGACTTCTTCATCAATGCCATAAAACAGATTCACTTCAAATGGGGTGGAGATGTACCTTAGGAGGATCCCTACTAATTGTATTCTGTGAATTTCTTTGTTCGTATTTTAATACAATATTTCAATATCTTCTCCAAAAGCGCTCTTGACAATAGCTTTTTGACGCATTTTTCAATCCGCAGCACCGTACTGTCACAGACCTCTTGTATTACGTTTTGTTAGTCAGCTCAAGACTGGAAATGGCTAATGGCATTTCCATTATATTTGCTCCCCCCAAGAGAAGCTACCTTTCTTAAAAAGCCACAATTCTGGTCTGTTTGGGTTGGCCTTTCTCAAAGGGACTACTGTGGACAGTTATTACCCTAGACTTGCCCCATAGCTTTCAAGCCTTTGGCCTTGTTCCGTTTCAGAACATGGTAGAAAAGATCATATTTTCTTCCTTAAAAAAACCCCAGATGTTAAATCGTGTAATCCATGTGAATACAATCCAAATAATGGATTTGTGACGTTATTGCATTGTTATCAGACCATGGCTTCAGAAAATGTGCACGCATCACGAAAAATCGAGGCTAATCAAACAAAAGGAGACTTTCCTTCAAACAGCTAATATCATGAAAATATAAACGGATAGCACAGCAAAAGGTGAGTGCTTTTGTCAACGCTATCAATGTGAACACAAGTTCCGATCCGCGGCCAATTCTTATTTTGTGTGCCATCGATGCATAAGTTCAATAAGATTGACAGGATTTCTGGACGCTCAGAAATGGAAACATAAAATGACGTTCCAACCAACGTGATATATTGGTCCAAAGCTTCGGGTGGGTGTAATTAATATTCCATATGTTACCATATTACTCGGTCACCATGGTTCACGGAGACAGCGAGACTAGTGCCCACCATAGACAGACGTGTACATTAGATAGGGGTACAGTGAAACCTTGAGTACATTGTGCCAAAACAAGAGGAAGGTAAATCGACATGCAGTCACCGAACATGCTCAATTAGGTCAATCTGACATCAACTCTTCACTGTTATAAAAACTGACGGAACATTCAAATACAGACAAGTTAATATAATAAACATACAGCTGGATCAGCAGTGAATATGAAATTACATTATTTTAGACAATACATGTGAATGTATATTCAGTTAACTTTGCGATAAATTTTGTGTTTGTTTCTTAGCTCATCCTTACCATGCTTGCTTAGAGATTCGTTTGTGCTTAAATCTGATTTATTCCCCTGAACAATGGATAAATTTGACTTTTACTATGTGTAAATATGTCCTACATTGTAGACTATAAGCCAACCGAAGTTACAAATAATACCATGGCAGCCCGTACATTTGTACTGTGTCTACTATAGACATGTATTTTTTTTTTTTTGCATTTGGTACGAAGAAAAGTGGACGCAATTTGACAAAGTGATTTTCTGCGTTCTTGCCGCTGTGATATTTTCTGCTGCATATTTACCCAAGGTGAATTGTCAGTCAGCTGAGGTAATGTGATGGATCTTTGTCCGTCGTCCGACGTCTTTTCGCCGTCCTCACTTGACGCTCTTGACTTCTCCAAAACCGTCAGCCAGATTCACTTCAAACTGGTTGGGAATATACATGGGGTGGGTCTCTAGGAAGTTTATTCAAATAGTTATGTTTCATATTTTTTGTCATTTTTTGATGAAAATATTTCCTTCATTTTTGACACAATCTTAAAAACATATTCTCCAAAGGCGCTTGACCAATCGCTTCGAATTTGCATAGGTACATTTCTGGGACCCTCAGACCATAATTTAATCAGCAGGTGGCGTTGCATTTTGTTTGCACATTTGTGTGTGTGTGTGTGTGTGTGTGTGTGTGTGTGTGTGTGTGTGTGTGTGTATGTGTGTGTGTGTGTGTGTGTGTTTCACAATTTGTGACTTCTCTAAAACCCTCACTCCGATTGTGCTGAAATTTGATGGAAATATACCTTGTCAAAAATAAAAGAAAGTTGTACACCAGGTGGTAAAGCTGCGGATCCCTGAGTTTTAACGAATTTTACAAACCTGCATGGTACTCGTCGGTTTATGCATAAATTTATTTGCCTACAATGCAAATCAGTGGGGATTACAATGGCAATACACATTTTCCACGTCCTCTCCAAAACCGTCAGCCAGTTTCACTGCACGTGTGGTATATGGGGATGTTCTTTTGATAGGTTTCTACTGAGTTTGTTCAAATGGTCACGCATCAGTGACTTGGAATTTTTTGAGGTTTTTTATTCCTTTTTTGACAAAAGCTTTCATGTCTTTTTCGAAACCGCTTGACCATATGCTTCGAAATTGCACAGGGGTACCTCTGGAGATCCGTAGATCTTAATTTGAACAACAGGCTGCACTGTGATTTTTTTCACGAATTTAATCGAGTTTTCGTTTTTTCCGGCTTTTCATTTTTTAAAGCGTCACTCAAAATGGTGCTGAAGGTTGGCGAAAAAGTACCTTAATTGCGGAAGAGTCAAACACAGTGTTCACTAGGTAATGCCCCGGTTCCATTATTTTCGGTATGGGTAGGTTTACATGTTTGCTAAAGCGTACATTTCTATTGATTGCAATGCAAGTCAACAGGGATTGTAATGGTAATTTACATTTTCCATGTCTTCTCTAAAACTGTCGACTAGATTCACTTCAGTCTTGGTGCCGATGTGCCTTGAATGGGTCTCTACTGAGTTTATTAAAATGGCCATGCTGCATTGTTTTTGGACTTTTATGAATATTGTTTCTCTCATCTCTCTGTCTCTTTCTGTCTGTCTGTCTGTCTGTCTGTCTGTCTGTTTGTCTGTCTGTCTCTTCATCTATTTCCGATTTCGTTTCCAAAACCATCACTCAGATTATTCTGCAAGGTGGTTGAATTGCACATCGTGGAAGGGTCCAACATAATTGTTCACCAGCTTGTTTAGTTGTTGATCCCTGATTTTTATCGTCTTTTTTTCCCAATCCGGATACTTATTGGGTGACGAATGTATTCTTTTGGTGTCTACTTACGTCAATAGGGATTGCAATGGTAATTCACACTGTCTAGACGTCTCCAAAACTCTATGCAGATTCACTTCAAACTTCCTGGGGATGTACATTCAGTGGATTTCTACGAAGTTTGTTTCATTGGCCGTGCTCCAGTGATTTTATTTCAGTCATTTTGATGCACATTTTCTTGCATAGGAAAGTGTTGGGGTTGCGATGTTTTTATAAATAATTTTTGTGTGTTACGGCTATTCTCGCTTTCTTCTCCAGAACCGTCGCTGAGATTGTTCTGAAACTTAGTGGATATATAGCTTGTGAAAAATGTGAACAAAGTTGCTCACTCAGCGCTGATGCTGTCGATCCCTGTTTTATTAACGAAATTTCCAATTGGGATACTTGTCGGTTAATGCATCCATTCCTATGATTACCATGTAAGTGAATTCACATTTTCAACTTTTTCTCCATAGCTGTCAACCAGATTCACTTCAAACTTAGTAGGACTGTACCTTTGGTGGGTCTGTACCAGGTTTATTTAAATTGTTTCGGTCCATTGATTTTTGGATTGTTATGAATTTGTTTGGTTAATTTTTTTGACAAAATCATAAAAAATCTTCTCCAAAACTGCCCATTCAATTGCTCTGAAAATGCATTGAGACACTTTTGAGGCCCCCAGGCCTTAATTTGTTGAAGAGGTGGCGCTGCGATTTTTTAAAAATATTTTTTTATAAACCACTGTGTGTTAAGGCTACTTTCAACTTCTTCTCTAGGACCGTCACTGAGATTGTTCTGAAACACTGTTCTGATACTTCTTCTTCTCCGAAACCCCTATCGGCTTCGACATTGCTTGGGAGACTTCTGGGGACATTGAGATCTTAATTTGTTTCACAAGTGGCGGTGTTACTTTTTTCAATTTTTTTACGTAAAAAAAAGGTGTATTAGCAATTTTCGACCTCCTCTCCAAAACCGTCACTCAGATTATGCTGAAACATGCTCATTGTAGAAGGGCCAACCAAAGTTGTTCAGAAGATGGCGTTACAGTGAATCTCCGATTTAATGCATTTTTCAATTCGGGTACTTATCGGTTAAATATGCATACTGTCCTATTGGTTACTATGCTAGTGAATGGGGATTGCAATGGTAATTCACGATTTTGACTTCTTCTCCGTAACCGCTGATCAGATTCACCTCAAACCTAGCGAGAGTGTACCTTGGGTGGGTCTCTATTCAGTTTGTTGACATGGTCACACTCCAGTGATTGTTGGAAATTTCAATGAACGTTTGGTTCATTTTTTGAGCAAATCTTAACATGGTCACTCTCCAGTGATTGTTGGAAATTTAATAAATTTTTGGCTCATTTTTTAAAATAAATCTTAACATGGTCACACTCCAGTGATTTTTGGAAATTTTAATAATTTTTTTGTTCATTTTTTGAGCAAATCTCAAAAACATCTCCAAAACCAGTTGGATAAAATTGATTCAAAATTGCATGAAAACATCTGACGGCATGACAGCGGGAGTAACACAGTACATTCGTGACCTTAATTTCATTTTTATGGTCACTGGGCCACTTAGCTGTGTTTAACTCTGCAGATGATGACTTTAGAACGATTTCAGCCGGGACATTAATGTTTCTCATGGTTATGATTTTTTAGGGCTACTCGGATAGTACATGAGTGACCCTGACCTCATTCCCAAGGTCACAGTGCAACTGACATCAACTTTACTGTTCACATGATAACTTAAGATCTATTTTGAGTTAGGACATTGGCGTTGCACATGATAATGTTTCTCTGTGAAGGTCACGCTTAGACAGTACATGAGTGACCTTGACCTCATTTCTGAGGTCAGAGTGCAACATACATGCATTTGACTCTTCACTTTAACTTGTACCTTGGATGGGTCTTTATGAACTATATTATTCAAATGATCACGCTCCAGTGATGTTAGAATTTTTATAAAGGTTTTTGTTAATTTTTTTTGGCAAAATCCTAAGAAATCTTTTTCTCTGAAACTGCTCATCCAGTTGCTTTGAAATTGTATAGGGGTGTTTCTGGGGACCTCCCCCCCACACACACCCCCCGACCTAAGTTTGCACCAGACCACACATGACGTTTGATATACCTGAACCCAGGATCAGTCCTGATCCCCCTCTAGTGGATATATATATATATATATATAGTGTTCATTATCTGGGAAAGTGTTCAAAAGTCTTCTATAAAACCGCTAAGCCAATATTGCTCTCATGTTGCATGGGGGCATCTGTGGGGACCTCAGGACGTTAATTTGTTCAGCAGGTGGCGCTATGATTTGTTTTGTTAATTTTTTTTACGATTTTTTTTTCTGAAGGCTATTTTCGACTCTTTCTCTAAAACCACCAGTGAGATTGTTTTGAAACGTAGTGGATATATAGCTTGTGGGAGGAGTAAACAAGGTAGTTCCCTAAGTATTGACACTGTCGATCCCCGATTTTTAAGGAAGTTTCCAATTCGGGCATTGTAGCTTGTGGGAGGAGTAAACAAAGTAGTTCCCTAAGTAGTAATACTGTCGATCCCCGATTTTTAACGAATTTTCCAATTCGGGTATTGTTGCTTGTAGGAGGAGTAAATACAGTAGTTCATTTAATAGTGATAATGTGGATCCCTGAATTTTAACGAATTTTCTAATTCGGGTATTTGTCGGTTAATGCATTCATTCCAATTGATTACTATGTATGTCAATGGAGATTGCAATGGAAATTCAGATTTTCCAAAATTGTAAACCAAATTCATTTCAAACTGGATGGGGATATGCCTTAGTTATGGTTTCTACCAGGTTTGTTGAAGTGGTCACGGTACATTCAATCAAATGATTTGTTGGTTCATTTTTTGGCAAAACTCTGAAACCGCTCTGCCAATTTCTTCGAAATTGCATTTGGGTCACTTCTGGGGGACCCCGTACCTAAAAATGTTCCGCAGGTGGGGCTACTATTTTCTTTTAACCTGTTAAAAGAAAAAAACATTTACTAGGATCTAAGCTGCCCAAAAATATGGGTTATCCATTAGAATTTAAGTAAGATAAAACGTTGTTTTGATAGGAACAACAGAAAGAGGCGTTTCTGTTCGTGTAGTTGAACTGAACGTTGCAGGCGTCGTCAGCACGTAACAATTAACCACATTATGATAAATCTTGATTTGATTAAAGTCAGCGTAATATTTAGTTCTACAATAGCTTACAGCATCAGAGTGTAGGAAGGTTTTTTTTTTCACTGTTACGCGCAGTTGAAGCACATCTCGAATCAGAAAACTATGATTAGCTTGTCTATCATAAATTACACACTGATGGCGTCCTTAGGTTTATAACAGGAATTGTACACTTCATGTATATCTTTTGTTTGCAGCTCTGTTTGCCGTACCGCTTGTTTGATGCCCAGGAGCTCTCACCAGTATGGCGCAAGCAATGAGTATGAATTGGATCCGTACCATTTGGTTTGGTTTAAACATATTTTATTAATCAAGTGAGATGCAAGACCCGGCCTTACGGAAATATGTCTTCGGAAGGAGTGCTTCAAAGTTGACAGAGGGTAAGGGCAAAAGTTACGTGTATGATCTGAATACCCCACCATTTATCAGGATCAGCTTGGACTTATTAATGACTGGCCAGTGATCAGATAAGACAAACGCAGTGGCCACCGTCAGTTAAAAAAAAAACAAAACAAAACAAAAAAAAAAAAAAACATGCATCAATTTTACAGAAGCAATTTTTTGATCGCTGCCTGTACTTGAATCAACGTTGGGTTGTCTTCCCACGGAACTCTTGCATGGACTAGCTCATATTTCACAGCGTGAATCTGCACTGACCGTCTGTTCATCCCACAAATCATGTCAGGCGACAGCAAACAAACCGACAAAAATGACTTTACCTGTATAGAGAGTATGCAGGTGTCCAGTGTGCAGACGTCCACTGGACACGGACAGCAGTCCAAAATGACAAGGCACCAGGAGGTTAGCCTGGATCAAGGCTGGTCTTGGGTTGTAGCTTTTGCGGCTTTCTTCGTCAGTTTCATCGTTGACGGCACAATCACCACGTTCGGAATACTGTTACCTGAGTACTCACAAGAATTCAACACTGGCGTTGGTGTATTAGCATGGATTGGGGGTCTTGTGCAGGCATTTTTCCACATTGCAGGTGCGTATATCATATTTTAGCACATCGCTCCTCAAAGCGAGGGAGTTGCGCTAATAGAATGTCTCTGAATGTCACAAGACCTATCCAGTGATGTCTTATTCCTGCTCTTGTAATTGTTCACAGGTGACCTTTCCCGTGATCTTTCAAACATGACATCCGACCGAACTTGACATTTGATTACCCTGTTCAAGCATATGAGCTTGCACACATGTGTGACCCGAGAGAGCTTCCAGTCATGTGTCAGTATTTGATAAATTTTGGAAACTTTGTGACCAATGTCTGTAAATTACTTGCTAAAATCGTCCGACTTTCTCCCATGCGGGATTTTTGTGTCGCTATCTTACACCGTTAAACGTTTTTATGTTACTCCGTAGAGATGCTTCATTTTCAGCTCAGCTGATTTTCAGTCAGTTGATCTTGTGTGATAAGTCTTCTATTTTTTCAAAATGAATTTTTGTGTTTTTGCTATATTGTTAACTTCTTCAAGAGTGTCACTTAAACTGTTCTGAAACTTGATGGAAGTTTTGTACTAGTTGGTGATACTGCAGACCCCTCATTTGTAACCAGTTTTTCAGTTCGGGTGTTTGTCGCTTAACGTTTTCACACCCAAGTGTAGGACTGAAGCAGCAGTTCTCTTGGGCGCACTTTGGGCCCAGTGAGCGCAAGGCGTGCCGAGTAAAGCTGTCGATGAAGATCGTTATTTTCTCTGGAACTATGGGCATTGCTGGTACTTGAATTTTTTCACCAGCAGTATGAACCAAGCATCCTCATTTTAATTGCCACTAGTTCGTTTTAAGTAATTCGGCTTTAGTCGCAGTTGTCATTGAAAGAGTTAATATCTGTGTCCCTGAGGACTGATATGTAGGTCAATGGGGACTAAAGGCAATATACGTTTTCGACTTCTTCAAAGTCGTCAGTTAGATTCAATTCAAACTTGATGGGGTTGCACATTGGATGGGTCTTTATCAAACTGTTTAATAGCCATGTTCCAGTGATGATGATGATGATGATGATGATGATGATGATGATGATGATGATGATGATGATGATGATGATGACTATTATTATTATTATTATTATTATTATTATTATTATTATTATTATTATTATTATTACTATTATTATGGTTCATTTTGGTAAAATTGTAACAATCTTGTCCAAAACCGTCTGTGCTGTTGCTTTGACATTGCATACGAGCATTTCTGGGAACCCCATGGCCTTATCGTGTTCAATAAGTGGTGCTGCGATTCCTTTTCTCCTTTTTACTAATTCTTATGCGCTTTCACTTTTTTGCTCAAAGTGTACGTTGAATTATCTTCTAACTGTGTGCTTCGACCTGATTTCTGCCAAATTTGTTCACTACAATGCAGTGCCGTCCTATTCTGATTTTAAAAGAAAATAACAAAATTGGCACAAATCGGTAAGGTTATTTCTACATGTTAACCTTGTTACTACATAATAGCAACGGCACCAAGGAGCAACGTGCCCGCTTAGAGCGAGTTCAGCTCGCAGCCGCGAGAGTGGTGTCCGGAGCGAGCCATCATGCCCCAAACACATTTCTTTATAAATAAGCACAATGCGAGCCTCTGTATTGTCGCAGAGAAAAACACAAGCTTGTGTGCATGTACAAAATAGTTCATGGGATAGCGCCTGACTACCTAAATTCCCGCATCCCCCAGGTTATTCCATCTGGACATTATCTTCGGAACGAAAATGACATTCCTCTCCTCCCATGTAGAGCAACATTGTGGCATGACTCCTTCTTTCCCTCCACGATTCAACTTTGGAACTCTTTGGATACTGACACAAGATCAAAACCAACAGTAGCATCGTTCAAGAAAAAACTCAACAGTATATTAGTTAAAATTCATGGATATCTACCTTGGGTGGAGTGCCACCAACTGTATTTGAATGATCACGACCCGGTGATTTTCACGCTTTTTAGTTCTGCTGATTTTTCAATACAGCTAAGCTTTCAAGAGGCCCCGTCGTCCGTTCACAATTCACCTTTTGGACCTGTACTCCAATTTGACACCCGGCACCTCTTAAAACTTGACGAATATCTGCCCCAGGTGGGTCTCTGCCACGCGCGTTCTAATGCTGAAACACCAATTTTGTGTTCACTTTTTGGCAAAATCAGAATGTTTTTCTCTGAAACATCTTGGAAAACTACGTCAACGCTGCAAAGAGACACTTCTGGGAACCTAATAAAATGTAGGCTACCTGTAAGTAAAATAAGCCAAATAGCCTTCTCAGCTGAGCATGCTCAGTGGCATGTGTTCTTCTAATTTTGTCACAGGCCATTCAATGTAAACTTCACCCATTTGTCACAAAAATGGACACAGATAAAGCATAAAGCTTTTTGAAAGAATTGCTACGTATGAGAGCTTCATTTCTACCTCAGGTGACTTGTCATTCAGTTGAAGTTATAGGATGGACCTTCGTCTACCGTCGTCGGCGTCCACGTCCGTCTCTCAACAATTCAAATTTTCGACTTCTCAAAAAGTACCAGCTGGGTTTATTTGAAACTTGATGAGGACGACCCTGGATGAGGTACGACCAAATTTATTCAAATGATCGAGCTACAATGAATTTTGGATTTTATTTATTTTTGTCACTTCTTGGCAAAATCGTCAAACGCCCTCTCCGAAACTGTTCGGGCAATAGCTTTCAGATTGCGCAGTAACATATTTGGGCACCCCCAGACCCTAATCTATTCAGCAGGTGGCGCTACATTTTTTCCATTTGTGACGAATTTTTGCGTGTTATCTCTATTTTTTATTTCTTCACCAAAAACCGTATCTCAGATTGTCCTGAAACGTGGTGGAAGTATAGGTGGTGGGAGGGTCAAAGAAAGCTGTTCACTAGCTGATGATATTCTGCATCCCTGATTCTAATACATTTTTCAATTTAGGTGCCGCTCGGTTAACGCTGGCATGGGGACTGCAATGGAAATTGACATTTTTTATTTCTTCAAACCAACACTCAGAGTCACTTCGAACTTTGTGTGGGTATGTACCGTGGATGGCTCCGTACCAAAGGATCATGCGTCATTGATTTTCAGTTTTTTTAATATTTTTTTAGTTCAGTTTGTTACATCTTTTAAAAAAATCTCTGAAATTGCTCATCAAGCTGGTTTGAACTTTCATGGGGACGCTTTCGAGACGTTTACTCGTTCAACAGGCGGCGCTGCTTTTTCCTATTTATTTCTTTTTTTTTACAATGTTTTTGCTATTTTCGGCGTCTTTTCTAAACCCCTCATAGTGATTGCTCTGAAACCTGGTGGAAATGTAGCTTGTGGGACGGTTCAGTACAAACGTGATACTCTGGATTCCTGATTTTTTGTGAATTATTAAAATTCGGGTAACTGTCGGTGAATGTATACATTCCCATTGATTACCAAACAAATCAATAGAGATTGCAGTGGATAAACACATCTCATTCACTTAGTCAAATTCCGCATCCGCTAGACCGGAGTGGGATTTGTTATGGGTTGAATGTCAACGTCACCTGAGGTTAGGCTGTTCACACAGCTCTATTGTTCAAGAAGTTCGCTGGCATTTGTCATCTTCTATAGGCCATCCGTGGAACTAGTCCAACAAATTGATAGAAATGAAACGTTTGATTTTGATCACCAAGATAACTTAACAAATTGAATGAAGGAGGACACTTCTTGCGTGGAATGACATCAGTCTGTCTCTGGGCTGCGCTGAGACAGGGACTTGGCTTTTTTTCTTTGCCAGGAAATGCGGTATCGCCAACCTTGACTGCACTCCACTTTGCAAATGTAGACATAGCAAATAGATGCAAAACAAGAATGTAATCCATGTTGCTCGTCGTCCATGGTTACAATGTGTCGTCATAGTTATGTTTGCGATTTCTCAGTTTTTTTTTCTACTTTATATATATATATATATATATATATATATATATATATATATATATATATATATATATATATTCGGGGAGTGGGGGTGGGTAGGGGGTACACATATTCACATATTCACATATTCACATGGTACATGTAATAGCCGTTTAGCGGAACAGGCAACCTTGCTTTCAATCATGTGCATAAGTTTACCATTACAAAGTTTGCATATACAACTAGCAGATATGTATGTATATGTATATAGATAGATAGATAGATAGATAGAGACAGATAAATAGATAGAAAGATAGATAGAAAGAAAGATATGTAGATAGATAGATAGATAGATAGATAGATAGATAAATAGATAGATAGATAGATAGATAGATAGATAGATAGATAGATAGATAGATAGATAGATAGATAGATAGATAGATAGATAGATACACACATTGGCTATACGTGTAATATATACATGTGCTAGGATTTTTTTCGGCAGTGTTTGGACACTTTGGGGGCGGTGGGTGGCGGCGATGGGCGGCGGGTGGCAGTGATCACCGCCATCAGCCGCCGGTGGCTGCAGACCGCCGCACCCTTTCTCACCTGCTGTGGAGTCTCAATTGGAATGGGCGGCGGTCGGCGGCATATATTTGTTCTCTTAGCTTACAACTGAAAGAAACATATGCTACCTGAACGGATTTGAGTTAGTCTGCTGCAGAAGGCGGAGAATGTGTGCGGCCGTCTGCGACCACCGGCGGCGATCGCTGCCCTTCGCCGCCGAAAAATCTCTTAGTGATATATAATAATAATAATAATAATAATAATAATAATAATAATAATAATAATAATAATAATAATAATAACAATAATAATAATAATAATAATAATACGGTGGCTCTCCCTTGTCTGCCGCGGTCCTGTGTCACTGTGAGACACAGGTGGCCAAGGGTAAAAAAAAAGTCCATCCCTCACACACCCTTTGCCCGCCTGTAAGGCTCAGGCTTTTCCCATGGGAGCCCCTTTGGGAGCCCTTGTAAGGGCTACCACCATTCCCATTCCCTCCCATCCCTGTACTCTGGGAGTCTAATTTAACCTGTTGCCTTCTAACTCTATTATTTCATCCCTTTTCTCTCAGCATCCTACCAGGTAGTCCTGTACATTTTTATTACCTTTCCTGCCTTCCAGAAAGCCACCTTTCAAACCTAAAATCCATGCCATACGTTCCTCTTCCTCTAAACACTGAACCTCTTCTTAACCCTTGTAATTGTAGTCTTCCGTGTGCAACTTTCTGAAAAAATCTTCCATTATCTCTCTATATGCATCGCACCACAACAGCCGATGATCAACTGTCTCATCTGCCCCTTGTCTACACGACTTACACTTTCCATTACTACCTGTTGCCCACTTCTGTTTTCTCTTTTCTAGATTGATTACTCCTGCCCTACTTTGAAACAGAAGCTTGGATCCCTTCCCTCCATCCCAACACACACTTTTCTGTGGCTTTTCTAATACCTTTGTATGCCTTAAATGTACTTTTTTCGCTGACTCCTCTTTTCCAGTCTTCTTTCCAACCCTCTGTAACAGTCTTACCTACATATACTTTCCAATCATCCACCTCATCATATCCTTTTAGTTCATATTTCTCTGCTAACCCGTCTATGTCTTTGACCCATCTTGTTTTTTCCTTGGCTACCTGATTGTAAACTTTCCAGCACCATCTGTCTTCACTTATTGCTTGTAAATAACCCCAGTACTTTAACTTAGCTTTGGCAATCCTATCTGTGATTTTATTCCATCCTGACTCTCCTAGGACTGCTTCTGTTGCTGTATATGGTGGTGCTTCCAGTATCCATTTCCCCATCTCATTCTGTGCTTTCTCCATTCCCTGGATATCTCCCTCACTTACTGAAATCACGTCTAAGCCATATATCATTCCTGGTATTGCAACTCTATCCCATAGTACTCTTGCTGTGTATGCTCTGTTGAAACTGTTCAATGCAGTAGCTTTAATCATTCCTTTTGTGCGATTCACTTTCTGTTTAATCTTCTCCACCTGATACCTGAACATGCCTTTACCCGTTGCTTTTATCTTAACACCTAGGTATTCATACTCATCAACCTCCCCAATTTCAATTAACTGTTCCCTACCTTCTGGAATTTGGAACTGCCCACTTGTCCATTTTATTATGTCTGTGTGCCAACACAGACATACTGTTTTTCTAGGAATTCTTTCTTTCTTTCTTTCTTTCTTTCTTTCTTTCTTTCTTTCTTTCTTTCTTTCTTTCTTTCTTTCTTTCTTTCTTTCTTCTTTCTTTCTTTACAGGCAAATTTGTCCGACATTTCATTTGAAAAGTATTATATGTAGAAACTCCAAACTTGGCACAATTACACTTCTATATATGAAGTCAGGCCTTTTTATAATGAGAGGTCATGCTTTTCAAAATTATGCAAATGAGGGCTAATTAAAGTTTTAAATCTTCAATATATTGTGTACTATAGTAGATGTGGTTCCGATTGTATTGGTGTTCAATCATATCAAGGTAAAGGTCATCTCAAATGTCAAGGTCATGTCAAGGTCAAAGGTCAGTTTTAGGTCAAAATGTCATTATAAAGCCAAAATGTCATTTTAAAGGTCAAGGACCACTTCAGCTGGAGGTCATTTCAAGGTCAAAGGTCATGTCAAGGTCAAAGGACACTTTCGATGGTGGCTTTCTTCTAGCCATAACTTGGTCAATTTTTATCCAATTTTGATCATGTTGGGCTCAAATTGTAGCTATTGTCACATTGCACATTTTTGAAGTCTTGCCTTTTTATAATGAGAGGTCATACTTTTCAAAATTATGCAAATGAGGGCTAATTAAAGTTTTAAATGTTCAATGTCTTATATACTATGGTAGATATAGTTCCAAGTGTATAGGAGTTTGATCATACCAAGGCAAAGGTCATCTCAAATGTCAAGGTCATGTCAAGGTTAAAGGTCATGTCAAGGTCAGAGGCCAATTAAGGTCAAGATATCATATTTATAGGTCAAGGTTCACTTCAGGTAGAGGTCATTTCAAGGTCAAAAGTCATTTCAAGGTCAAAGGTTATTTCAAGGTCAAAGGCCACTTTCGATGGTGGCTTTCTTCTAGCCATAACTTGGTCAATTTTTATCCAATTTTGATCATGTTGGGCTCAAATTGTAGCTATTGCAACACTGCACATTTTGGAAATTACATGTGACCCCTAAAGGTCAAAGGTCAATGTCATCTGGACCTTTGAAAGTTTCACTCAGCCATAACTCGGCCAATTTCCTTCCAATTCTACTGATGTTGGACTTGAATGGTGGGTACTGTAACAATGTACATTTTTGCAATCTACATGTAACCTGTAAAGGTTAAAAGTGAAAGTCAAGTCATTTGGACTTCGAAATTCTCATAAGCTTAATGGAATGCGAAGTACTAAAGCACAAAAGTTGTACTATTTAATATTTACAACTTTGGAAGGCACACAGACAGATTTGCTTTGGAGCAAATCTTCTTTCTAGTTCTTTCTTTCTTTCTTTCTTTCTTTTTTTCTTTCTTTCTTATTTTTTTTCTTTCTTTCTTTCTTTACCGGCAAATTTGTTCGACATTTCATTTGAAAAATATTATACGTAGAAACTCCAAACTTGGCACAATTATACTTTTATGGAAGAAGTCAGGCCTTTTTATAATGAGAGGTCATGCTTTGCAAAATTATGCAAATGAGGGCTAATTAAGGTTTTAAATCTTCAATATCTTATATACTATAGTAGATGTAGTGCCGAATGTATTGGAGTTCGATCATATCAAGGCAGAGGTCATCTCAAATGTCAAGGTCATGTCAAGGTCAAAGGTCATGTCAAGGTCAAAGGTCGGTTTTGGGTCAAAATGTGATTTTAAAGCCAAAATGTCGTTTTGAAGGTCAAGGACCACTTTAGGTAGAGGTCATTTCAAGGTCAAGGGTCATTTTAAGGTCAAAGGCCACTTTTGATGGTAGCTTTCTTCTAGCCATAACTTGGTAAATTTTTATCCACTTTTGATCATGTTGGGCTCAAATTGTAGCTATTGTAACACTGCATATTTTTGGAGTCTCGCCTTTTTATAATAATGGGTCATACTTTTCAAAATTATGCAAATGAGGGCTAATTAAAGTTTTAAATCTTCAATATCTTATATACTATAGTGGATATAGTTCCAAGTGTATAGGAGTTCGATCATAGCAAGGCCAAGGTCATCTCAAATGTCAGGGTCAGTCAAGGTCGAAGGTCATGTCAAGGTCAAAGGCCAATTTAAGGTCAAATATTTTAAAGGTCAAAGTTCACTTCAGGTAGAGGTCATCTCAAGGTCAAAGGTCATTTCAAGGTCAAAGGCCACTTTCGATGGTGGCTTTCTTCTAGCCACAACTTGGTCAATTTTGATCATGTTTGGCTCAAATTGTAGCTATTGCAACACTGCACATTTTGGAAATTACATTTGACCCCCAAAGGTCAAAGGTCAACGTCATTTGGACCTTTGAAAGTTTCACCTAGCCATAACTTGGCCAATGTTCATCCAATTCTAATCATGTTGGACTTAAATTGTGGGTTTTGTAACACTGTACATTTTTGCAATTTACATGTAACCTATCAAGGTTAAAGGTCAAGGTCATTAGGTCCTTTGAAATTTTCATCCAGCCATAAGCTTAATGGAATGTGAAGTACCAAAGTACAAAATTTGATACCATTTAATATTTACAACTTTGGAAGGCACACAGACAGATTTGCTATGAAGCAAATCTTCTTTTCTAGTTCCATCTGGTTTCTTCACAAGAGCATCACTTTACTCTTATCCTTACTAAATGCTAACCTCCATTTATTCCCGTATTCCCCTGCTATGTTCAGCATCTCTTGTAGTTCTTTCTGGGACTCTGCCATGAGTACAATGTCATCTGCATAAAATAGATCTGGAAATTTTTATATCACCTACCCTTATCCCCTTATCACACTCCATCAACTGATCCCCCAACTCCTTAACATACAAAGCGAACAAAATTGGGGACAACACACACCCCTGCTTTAGGCCTATATCCAAACTTGCATTCTCCACTTCTACCTTGCCTACTGAAAGTGTACAGTCTACATCTTTATAGAGTGCTTTTAAAATTTCTCGAAAATTTCCACCAAATCCTAGTCCACTGAGTTTTTCCCATAGAGCCGTTCTCCATACCCTGACATAAGCTGTCCTCACATGTAAGAAAAACCATGAAGACTTTCTTCCGCTTTAACTTTGTCTTGCCAGTTCTGACACCTAGGTCAATGTGAAGATGTGGTCACCTACCCTTCTACCTGGTCTGAATATAATATATCTATCTATCTATCTATCTATCTATCTATCTATCTATCTATCTATCTATATATATATATATATATATATATATATATATATATATATATATATATATATATATATATATATATATATATATATATATATATACATACATATATGATCAAACATGTAAAACATATTTGGTTGAGGCTTGGCATTACAGGAGACAGTCACTTAACGACTTCTCGGAATGACAGATTGCATTATCGTTCTACAATCATATACCTCTTGTAAATAGACCTCCTCCAATGTATATATTGCTGATTTTTTTCTTAATAATGACGCTGGCAGCTATTATGTTCTGCATTGTATATGAAACGTGTATAATGTACATGTCCTTAAGCTTTCTAGAGTTTTGTCCCAATGAGTGGTTTATCTCTA
This sequence comes from Hermodice carunculata, assembly GCA_964020975.1. Taxonomy (NCBI): domain Eukaryota; kingdom Metazoa; phylum Annelida; class Polychaeta; order Eunicida; family Amphinomidae; genus Hermodice; species Hermodice carunculata. Next base: position 10,150,457 of record OZ026620.1, read on the forward strand.
ATTTTGGTGCGGAGGACATAAATTATAACTTATAGTTACTATACTTATTTTAACAAAAGAAGATTATTTGATTGATAATTAGGATGCCTGATTATTTGTATATATTTTGGACGCATAATGGAATTTGCCCCGTTCCTTTGGTGCCCCCGCTGTAGAGGCGAAGTTTTCCTAATAAATTATATATATGTATGTATGTATATATATATATATATATATATATATATATATATATATATATATATATATATATATATGTATATATGTGTGTGTGTGTGTGTGTGTGTGTGTGTGTGTGTGTGTGTGTATGTGTGTGTGTGAATACATATATTTATATGCCAGGAGTATTTCTCATATTCTGGTATAAATAAACATTGACAGGCCTTAATGATCCTACCTGTATTGGTAGCTTTTTCATGTTAATAATGTCAGTGTGCATTCATAGAAAATGACGCTGGCGTACGTAAAGCTCGCTTGTGGAGGTACGCACATGGTCACCCAGCACACCAATATTGGTGCAAACCAACCATTTTCGTGATGACTTTTTGTTTCAACTACAATGACGGTGACCAGTTAGCGGACATTTTTAAAAGTTGAAGACTTTTAATTGCATTCAGGAGGGCTCCTATATGTCCTAGAATTGATCACAAGGCTCCGCAGTTATTGCACGCAATGGTGAAAAACGTCACTGAGCCCCTTGACCGGACAGTTCCTGGGATAGCCCGTCAGATATTATGGAAAGAAGAACGACACTCTGCCATGTGGCACCACTTTGACCTGCACACGACACTGCCCTCCCTGAAATAAAGTATTCTAAACCCCATTGGCCCCGAAACAGAACCCAACCGTTATTTAAACCTTCCACCGGAAATTGGTACCAATTTGTATATAAGCTAGCAGTCATGTGGCCATACACATATTTGTACAGAAGAGTAGTCTAAATTCCTGGTTTGATTTGTAGCCACGGAAATCGACCGCCATCAGGATAATGAGTACAGAGTAAAGATCAGTCACAGAGCATGATGTTGTTGAACAAAGCACGTTCAGCATGAAGGTGTTCGGATCAATCCTGCTTAACTCAGCGTAATTGCATACACTTCTTGTCCACACCAAAGCATTTTTTGCATAGCTGAGCAGGATTTTTATTAAGTGTTATTAATAATATCACACGTCGAAAAATAATGGCACTACATTTCAAAATTAATCTAATTCACTATTGCACAAAATTATCATTATAAGGGCATTTGCACATAATCCATGTACATTATATTGACTAACTCAATGAAAAGAGTGATATAGAAAGTTTGACATACCATATGAGCAGCTACCTAAACCTCCTTTCCATTCTATTGAAGATATTAAGTTTGAGATTTTTAGCGCAGCTGACTTGCTAGTCAGACTGAGCCTTTGGAAGGATCAATCGTCCGTCCGTTCACAATTACATTTTTGACATCTTCTCCAAACCGTCAGCCAGATTTACTTCAAAACGAGTAACGTCCCGGCTACCAAAAATGCTTCCAAGCATTTTCACGAACAAATATATTCTCCACATTCCAACTTAGTGATAATATTCATACATAAACAAAGAAAATATTTGATCAATTTAGCGCTCAAAAGACCTGTGCAACATCACAGAATTACCTTGCGCTTTTAACAATTCACGAGATACTGTATTAGAAAAATCTCCGAAGGAACAGGAAGTAACATCATTACTGAATAATCTGAAAACTTCACAAATGCCATTCACAACATTAGATTTCAAAATTAAAGAAATAGAAATAATCATTGCTTTGAAAAAATTGAAGAACAAAAAATCACCGGGCAATGATGGCATAATAAACGAAATGTTAAAAAATAGTAAAACGATTCTGTCTGAGATATTGCTTAAAATGTTTAATTCGATATTTACTTCGGGATTTTTCCCAATGTCTTGGAAGAAAAGTCTAATGGTGCTTGTACATAAAGGTGGATCTACACGAGACCCAAATATGTATAGGGGTATTTGTCTCAGCTGTTGTGTCTCTAAACTTTTTTGCACCATCATAAATAACCGCCTGCAGAAATATCTAAAAGAAAATAGTATACAGACAGAACTTCAAATAGGATTCACTTCTGAATGTAGAACTAGTGATCACATTTTTGTATTGAGAACTCTTATTGATAAATACACAAAATTATTAGGAAAAAACAAATTTCTTTTATGTTTCGTAGACTTTCAGAAAGCTTTCGATACTGTTTGGCATGATGGACTACTTTACAAATTAGCGAAAAATGGTGTTAGTGGTTATATGTTTAGAGTAATTCAAGATATGTACTATGATTAAAGTTTACAAATAAAATTTTCTAACGGTTTATCGGACAATATAATGAACCAAAGAGGGGTAAAACAAGGATGTGTGATCAGCCCTACTTTATTCAACATCTTTATCAATGATTTACCAACCCAATTTAATGAATCGTGTGATCCAGTATTTTTAAACGAGAAAATATTTAATTGTCTTCTTTATGCTGATGATTTAATACTGATATCTGAAACCGAATCAGGACTACAAAATTGTCTAAATATTTTGAGTGATTATTGCAAAAATTGGAAAATGAATATCAACATTAAAAAGACTAAAGTCATGATTTTTAACAAAACGGGCAAATTAATTAATAGAAATTTCTTTTTTGATGGTATTAAACTAGACATTGTCAAGACTTATCTTTATCTTGGAATTCAAATGTCTTTAACTGGTTCCTTTGATGGTGCAATAAAATTATTATGTGATAAAGCAAATAAAGCTTTGGCAAGAATAAAGAGGATATTTTTACTACGAGATACGAATATAAAACTATACTTATCTCTATTCGAAAAAGTTATACAGCCAATTTTACTATATGCGTCCGATATATGGGGCGCTTATACTGTAATTCCGTCAAAAATCCTTGTACAAGATAATATTTCTGGTTATTTTAAAATTGAGCTCGAAAAATTCTATACAAAGTTTCTTAAATATTGTCTCGGGGTACATAGTAAAGCATGCAATATTGCAGTATTCGGAGAACTAGGAAAGACACCTTTGTCACTCAGAATATTATCTTCTGTCTGTAAAAACTGGTTTAGAACCGTCAATATGGAGCAAAATTCATTATTATTTAACGCATACAAATGTAATGTTGACTGATCTCAAGCAAGTCAATCAACCTGGTTAAATTCTGTGAAAGATACATTTAATTTGCTCGGGCTGCAGGAACTTTGGGATAACCAAAATGATTTTTTTCAAGAATTTCCTTCTAATCTTTTCCGTAATAAAACAGAAAACAAATTCCGAAATCAGTGGAAAAATGAAATGTTGAATCAAAATAACGAATCAAAATTGAGAACGTATACATCTTTTAAGACAGAACTTAAATTTGAACATTATTTAGATGTTGTAAAAAATTTCGAAACAAGGAGTAATATAACTAAATTACGCATCAGTGCACATAATTTACATATCGAAACAGGAAGACATAAGCGTCCCACCAAAGTTCCTGTTAGCCAGAGAGTTTGTGACACTTGCCAAGAACTTGATAATGAATTACATTTTGTTATGACATGCACTAAATTTCAAAATCCAAGAGAAAATCTGCTTAAGAGTATACGCGAAATATTTTGTAATTCGGATGCTTATGATGTTCAGAGTATGTTTAAATTTATTTTGGTACTGCATGACACAGAACTTGTATACCTATTTGAAAATTTCATGGACAAAGCCATTTCCCTAAGAGAGAAACCATTGTAATCATGTAACACCGTGCCAATTGATGACTGCACTCTATTTTCATTTCAGGTGATTAGTGATTTATGTAAATCTTTTGTATCTATTGTACTGTACTGTGCTTTACGTGTCTGTACTGTTTTTGTTACATTTTTCTTTTGATTGTGTGCATGTTTTAATGTGATTTTCTTCTTTTTTTTTTCTTCTTTCATACTCTACATGTGTACATGTTGTATATTTGACATATTGCTGTATTTTATGTAACAGCGCAGTCAATAAAGATTCATTCACGAGTCACATAGAGTAAAATCAGATGAGAAATTGGAAACAAACATGAATTGTATAAAACGAAATTGGAACAAACTATGTCCGATTAAGAAGATAATAATCCATCTTCTACAATAGAACAAGTGCAAATGCAAGACGTACAGTTTTTCAGTATAAGGCTTCATTTATTTTACATGTTACCAACAATGTTTTGCCTGTCACACTGTGTCAGTTTGATGGCGTTAATTTATATAACAATGAAACTCTTTATTTGCCTCAAGATGGCACAGGTTTGTGACGGTTCTGACAAACTGACTCTTTACTTGTCTTCACTTTGAATACTCTGACCCTTCCGTCCTTCGTGCATAACATTCTAAGATTCTACATATATATTAAGATATATATATATATATATATATATATACATCTTTATTCGTACAAAGTACTCACATAACATAGCAATTACAGTACAAATAATATATTTCTTTTGTGAGGTCTAGCTTACAACAAAGTTATTGTGCAAAATAAGTGCAAAGCTGCATCACTGAATCGTTCAGTCAACGCAAAGGGTTATAATAAGATCCTGTGTTTCTTGGTAGGGTAAAAATGAAAAGTCTCCTCTGTTTCTTGTTTCAATTAGATTGTGAATCGATTGACTGTGTATTGGTAGGACCTACAGGCAAATCGGAGTCCTGTCTCAATAATAATAAATGATTAGGCGTCAACGCTTCAAGTCCTTGACATCATCAGAAACTCGAGTCAGAGGTCTGCTATTCATTATCTGCTCTATTTAGTAAGATAATGCAGGTAAATCATCGTCACCAACAGTATCTGCTCTCCCATCAAATTAGTCTACAGTCGTTTGGGGCTCTTGACTTGTCTTTCGCAGACACCTCCCATGTGAGGAGCTAAGGGGGGGGGGGGTAAATCCCAATTTCATATTGTTCCTTAAACAAAACGTTTCTAACCGATTTTTATCTAGACTCTATAGCGTTTAATTCGCGATAAGAGCCCGTGAAATTGATGCCATTATCGCATTTAAGTTGCATAGGTTTTGGACGCCTATTAATGAATCTCGTCAGCGCTGGAATGAAGCTATCTGTATGTATAGACTAGAATATTTCCAAGCGTACTGCCTGACTCCTTAAACATACAATACAATACAAATCTTCTTTATTGTCGGATAAATATAGAGATAATATTAGGTCGTCATGAGCTAGTCAGTCAGACTAAAATAGTTATGAAAAGATGCAAGGTTAACATTAAAAATCAGATACTCAGAGTAAAAGAGGTACATACATCAGTAATTATAAAGATTTAAAACACATACACATTTTAACTAAAATATATACTAGTTGAAAGTTAAAATAGAAAAATCTTTGTCCACTGAGTTCATCTGGTTTTAAGAAAATGGATGATTAAACTGCATATGAAGACTATATGTAAGGTAGACAACGGTTAAATGGGAAAATCATTTGTGCAGGAATACATCATGATTCGATTAAATTAAGAGCTTCGTCCAAGAAAATCTCTCATTTTTTTCGCAGGATAGTAGCATCAATGCTGCCGACACATGGCACAGTGACGGTTTCCGTCCAGTCGCTCCCAAGTTAAGTCTTCGGAATTTGTTATAGTTTTGGCTTGTCTTATTTCGGGTGACAAGTTATTCCAAATCGTGGGAGCTAAGTACATGAAGAAGTGGAGTCCATGCTTGGTAGACCTGTAACCTGGCTGGTGCAGGGTCATGGGACCTGACCTTAAGTGATTAGTGTTTACTTGCAGAGTAATCAGATCATTCGGACATTCAGGTGCCAGGTTGTTCAAGATCTTGTACACATGAACGATCATGTTTCTCACTCTGCCAAGATGAAAAGTTGGCTCCCAGCTCTGTCCAAAAGAGATTTGTATGAAGAGATGTGATCATTGAACACAAATCTTAGTGCCCTTTCCTGTCCCCTCTCCACTCTGTGATGCAAACAGTCAATGCTTTGCTAAAATCCATTAGGATAGCTCTGACTGTCTCTCCGTTTCAATGTGCCTTTTTCTATAATTCGGTCAGGTGAAGTAGAGCATCTTGCCAGCTTTAGCGGGGCCGAAAAGCTGATAGGTGACACGAGAGAACATCCCTAAAAGGTCAACTATTTGGTCACTCTTTGCCTCCTCAAAGATTTTGGACAGCTGTATCAGGACACTGACAGGCCTATAATTACCTTTAGCCATACTGTCCTGTGTTTTGAAGACAGGGGCAACATTTGCCTCTTTTAGCATGTCAGGAAAGACACATGCATCAATTGAGTTATTTATGAGCAAGGTCACCGTGTGTGAAATAGCTGGTTCAGTCAGTTTCAGTATTTTTGACGGAATGTAGTCTGACCCCGCAGCCTTGCGCTCATCAATGTTTGAGATAGTTTTAGAGACAAAATCAGGTTTTGACATGGCTGAAAGAGAAGGAATATCTTTTATGTGGAAATCTGTTTCTAATCTCATTTAGGCCAGGGTGTCTCGCTAGGCCAGATCCGTCATTTAGTGAGTTTGAACTTGTTGCGATGTTTGCAAAATAAGTGTTGAAAATTTCAGCAACTTCTGTTGGATTGTTTACTACTTAACCATCCTCAAGTAAAGTGATGTTTTCAGTTGGTATTGATCCTTTACATGCTACAAAAGGTTTTATTGTATGCCAAAATTTTCGACCATCAGACGGGTCACTAGCTTTCACATCTCTCAGAAAAATAGTTTCTAATATATGTCCTTCCGATTGATACACTGAGGTTTCTTTGTTTTTGGTATTTTTCCTAACCATGTTTCGTTTTCTGTTTGATAAATTTTCTTTACAACCTCTTTCTCTTCGTGATTGCTTTCTTGAGAGTAGCATTCATGAAGGGTGCTTATTTAGCTCTAGCTTTTTTTGTTTTCACAGGTACATGTTGGTTTAAAACGTCGGTGTATAAATTTGTGACATCTGAACAAACACCCGTATCTTTTTAACATAACACGGCCACGTTTAACGTGGGTTGGTCCAAATCAGTCCACTCCAGCAACAGAAAAGGGAAAATCTGAAGGTGTGACTCGATCAACAGGTAGATCTGTCATTTTCGATTTACCAACTTCACCCTGCTGTCTTTTGCATTTGATGCATTCCCTAATAACTTTATGTACGGCTCTGCGTCCATTCACTCATTCCATACTATGGTGACCACAGGTATTGGTCAGTGGTTCTGGCCCTGCCTGGCAAGTCATACTGCAGCTGCCCTTGCGGCAGCTGCGACTCTAGGCATGTTGGTGCTTGAATGAAAGCTCTTTTCATGGAAAATTTAAATATGCAATTGTCGTCTTAAATCACGGTAAATATACGGAAAAATCAGAGACTGGCATGGAATGAGTTAACTATCCAATATCTGGACCGTGTCTTAGCGAGTGTATATTTGGTCCCTACATGTGGCCCACTGCATCATGCATGATAATTAGTGCTACGACCTCGTGATCTTTGGGCAATAATACAGGATGTTTGAAATTGGTTGCATATGGCCCGTTACCAAAACGACAACCGACACAAACTGACCCATCAGACATGATAGGGTCCCGTTCTCTGAAATGGCAGCATGGTCTATACACTTGGGACATAAAACTTGTGGGATTTATATATTTCAAGCAAAACTCTGTCATAAAACTAAATACACGTATCAATTTACACAGAACACGGAGACACCCAGGTGGTTTCCTTCAAGTTGCACGCCAAGTGGCTAATATCCTCCATCAATTCGGACCTGTGGAAAAAGTTCCTTCCGCTTTGAATAGAACGGTTGTTCCCCAGTGTCCAGGTGTATCTTGGGTTGATCCCTGCCAATTTGGTGCAAATGGTCACGCTTAAGTGATTTTTATAATTTGTATAAACTTTTGTTCATTTTGTGGCAAAATTAAAAAGACGAATTCTCCAAAACTGTCACGTCAATGGCTTTGAAATTGCACTTTTTGGGACCTCCAGATCTTAATTTGTTCAACAGATGGTGTTGCGGGTACTTTTTGCTTTTTAAGGAATTTTGTTGCGTTTTAATTTTTCTTGACTTTTTCTCACAAAGCATACGTTGATCCGCTTCAGACTTACTGGGAATGCTACTGGATATAATCTCCACCACATTTGTCCACTATATGGTGGTGATTTAATTTTTTAATCATTTTACAAATTGCGAAAATTAGGGAAAATCGGCAAGCGAATATGTTTGTGTTAGCAACAGTGATGATGGTCTTAAACAAAGGTGACCTTGATATCATTCTTAAGTTCACGGGACAACACTAAGTCTGTGCATTTAAGGTCAGCTGAGTACAGTCTTATTGGTTTTTTTTTTTTTTTGTTTTTTTTTTTGTTTTTTTTGTTTTTTTTGTTTTTTGTTTTGTTTTGTTTTTGTTTTTTTTGTTTTTTTTTTGTTTTGTTTTTTGTTTTTTGTTTTGTTTTTGTTTGTTTGTTTGTTTTTTTGTTTGTTTTGTTTTGCGGAAAAGTATATTATACTTTATCTCCGAACACGTCTCTCTGATTATGCCGAAACCTGACAGAAATATATCTTATGGATGGATTAATCAAAGGTATTTACCACGCCGTGATGCTTCGAGTCCCTGATTTTGAAGATTGTTTTCAGTTTGGGTACTTTTTGGTAAATGCGTACATTTCCGTTGATTACAATGTACGTCAATGGGAATTGCAACAGTAATTCACATATCTGATTTCTTCGCAAAAACCGTCAGCCAGATTGACTTAAACCTCAGTGAAGGTGTGCGTTTGTCGAGTCTCAAATGAAATCTCAGCCAATTTGACGTAAACCTCGGTGAAGGTATGCCTTGGTTGAGTCTCTAATGAGTTCCGTCAAGTTGTCGGACTTTTTACGTCTTTCTTTTAATTTTCGAGAAACCTTAGAACGTTTGTTCTATGAGGCCACTTGGCCTATGGTTTCCAAAGTACACACAAACAGTTCTGTTTTGCCAGTAGATCAGGGTCGGACTTATATTCGGTTGGAACCATCAAGGTCAGCCGAGGACAGGCTGTTCAGGCAGCCTACTTGCTTCTCATTTTTATTCTCAGCTGAGTTTTCGTGAAACTTGCATATGGACCCAGACCACGACGAAGTCACTCTACTGTGTGTGTAAATATAAAATAGAACTGTCGACAGCAAAAGGTCTTTTAATCTCGAATATAGGTGGACATGGTTGAGAAAGCAACTGACATTAATTAAGGGGTATGCCAGTGGGTGCTTTAAATCCCATCATTCAACGGGTACTGACTGGCATATTTACTCTTGGTCACTGCAGACACGTGCAGTTTGTTGCATTTCGACTTGTCATTAATGAACGAGTTAACACCCCCCCCCCCCCTTACTTTGCTTCGTGCATAAGCTTTTGGTCTTTGTCATTGAACGAGAGTACTTCGAATTTTATTGACAAGTGACAATATATAGCATTTTTCAAAATGAATTGAAATGGAACTGCACCATGGTATATGGATTGTCCTCGGAATAAGTACCCCCCCCCCCAAAAAAAAACCCAGAAAAAAACAAAAAAATCAGAGAGCAGTATGGACAGAGGTTTGGATGCCTTCATGATCAGTAACGAATTGGTGCCTTCCTGTTTGTGTGGAGAGTGGGGTGAAGGTGGGTATGGGGGGATGGGGATGCATGCTGGCCGCTTATGTGTGTGTGTGGTGTGGTAGAATGTACACAAAGTAGATCTCCACCAGGTTTCAAGAGGTTACAATCAACAGATTTGAAAAAAATATATAAGCCTACATTGGTGCACACCAGTCTCCACATAGCAGCCGTTCTAACACATACTCTTAATGATCAATCAGATGATATTTAAAACCCAGGGAATAACACTACCACCTGGTGAGCATCTGTCTTTTTGTTATCGATAAAATACGTCCAAACCAACAATTTATAAGAATGACAGCCATGATTTTTATAATAAGGTTGGTCTAGAAGAAATATGCAAGAGGGAAGGGCAATGATTACATTTCTTGCGGCCTAGCCGACATAGTCAAGTTTAGCTTGCTGCAGGTGAATTAATCGACGCTGTTCGTAAATTATACTGACAAACATAATCGTGTTTTGCATGGCTACGTATTATTGTAGACCGAGCCTTTTCCTATTCGCATGCAGCTATAGTCGGCCAAACCTGAGTTACAGAAGGGGATTTCGCGAATATTACGTAAATAGCAGGCAAAAGGACCATGTATTTCATGCATAACCAAATCTGAGCAGTATACCTTACTCTTGAAAGAAATTCGCTTGCAGTCTGGTTTGTGTGCAGTTCTGTAGCCATCAATTTTCGCGTTTTTGCGGCATGCTTACGGACCTTGTCGGCATTTTAAAACTACCTGTCAATCATAGTTGCGCACGCGAATTTATCATTTCTTGGACGATATGGATAGCGCCAAGTTTTGCTTGAGGCCGCAGAAATGCCCCAAAATGCGGCTGAAAAGAAATACAAAGTGCATATAGTTGCCAGGTCCACGTTCCATCGAGGTGTTAACGATGTCAGTCGGTGAATCTTTATCATTCATTGCACTCTGTCGACAACGTTTTCTGAAGCCCAGTTATGAGTTATTGACATGATTTCCATAAAAGTCGGTAAGTGTGAAACTGTAGTGTCAATAAAACTGCGAATATTACACGTGGTGCCTAAACAACGCAATGTCTGCGCCCATGTGCGCATGCGCAGTAAGGGATGAAGAAGAAAATCAACTTCGTTGGATACATACTGAGTACTCTTCTGATTGGATAATTTACCGTTCTGTTATATCTTATATTCACATGTGTTTATGGTAAAAGTTCGCTATAATGCAATTTTTATGTATCCCCGGAAATGTCCACAGTTTTATTTAAGCCAAAGTCTCAAATTTAGCAGGTAAAATAGGAGTAGGTCTCAGCCTAGTAGCGAGCGGAGCATTTATACTAAATATATTGTAGGCAAAGGCTAAGATGCTAACGTCCGCGTTACCAAGTATCGACACTAATGTCGGTGGATTAGGCAGTAGCACCAGGTCGTTAGGTCCCTCTAGCGGCCAACTACTATACCAGTCCAGTCGGGGCGAGGCCGTACCTGGAGTATCTGAATGAACAGGTCTGGCGTATAGCCTTTCTTTTTGTTAGACACTGTTCCACAAATTTAGGTACTGTGCCCAAGATCTATATTTCCCCATTGGTAGTGTCGTAACCTCTGGCAGAGACGCAATAGATACAAAGAGTGATTGTTGAAGTCTTGCGAGACAACACCTAATCTGAGCGCTCATTGGTAACATGCCCGTTGCGGGCCTCGACGTCATGATCTACATGCAAAAGCCACCCCTAGATAGCGACGTCACACAGTGATTGGCATTCTGAAACATCTGCCATGCGCAGTTGTTACCAGGCTAACCGGAAGTTTAAAATTTCACAGAAGAAAAAAAAATGGCGATAATCGGAGAAAACAAAATTCGCCCAAATGATGTTAAATCTGGGAAAAAATAGTGATGCCAAATACAGCAAATAAGAAAATGTGAATCAATGATCCACGTGAGTGGGTTCCCAAACACTGGTCTGGGGTTGATAATGATGATAATTTGGATATGACCACGTTTTTCAAGTTGTAGGCCTATAGACTGTAGGTTTGGATTGATGAATTACCTTACTTTTCGCAAATTTTCATGTGTTATATATAGAGCTCGCTCCGCTCGCTATAATGGAAATTATGTCAATAATACATGTCTATTTAGGAAACGTCGATAAAGTGTGATAAATGATAACGGCTCACGACTCGTGACTCGCATTGTAGAAACCTCGCTGGAACGTTGGTCTGGCAAACACGCTTTTCTGGGGCTGCAGATGTCTTTCCGCCAGCTAGAAAAAGTTTACAGGCGTGAGGGTAACCTAAATAAACATCGCAAAGTATGTAGCATTTGTTGCTCATATGTTGCCTCCAAAGCAGACCCACGCTGCGTATTTTGTCTACTCCGATGGGGTCTGCCCTTCTTTGACTAGGTCACTGTTTTAGGGTTGGAAAAGTGACTCAGTTTCTAATTGGCTGAGTATAGTTATTATCGTAACAGCCTTCAGTACACTAAGGACCAGAGGCTGTTACTGGTCTAGGTGATATTTATGAACTTCCTGATTGGTTACTCAGTCTAGGGGGAGGTTCACAGTACAGTTTTGTTTGCCTTACTATAAATAAAATCCTGTCAAAGAAGGGCAGACCAAGTGTAGTTCCACGGAGCTTGGTCTGTGCTGCAGGCAAGCTCATGTGCGTCTAACCTTAATTAATGTCTTCAGACAGTGCAGTCACCATGCAGGTCGCTTCTGGAGGCCTTCCAGATCGCAACTCGCATTATATCCCTGAGCGGCTCCAAAAGGCAAAACGACATGTTGCCAGCTCAGATTTGGTGTCGGTGGATCGTCGATCCACATTCACCGCTACGCACGATTTCCAACGTTGCTCATAAGTGCTGAATTCACTGCATATAAGAAGCAAAAATTTAGTATACTGCAAGAGCAAACAGTAACCCCTGTACTCTGTCCGTGTTTTCTTAATAAACCTACTTTGTTAGGATAGATTTCATAGTAACTTAGGCCTATAGGACGTGTACCTGGCTGAAAAACTGGAGGAACGACCTCCCGGCCAGGGTGGGTTTTCCCAGCGAATCGTCACACAGACGCAGACAGTACACGAAAAATAAAGAGTGTTGTTCATTTACGTGAGTGTGTCAGTGCTATTAATAGCCCGTCGTTTTGTTCAGATTCGATGATAATTAATACTAAAAATTGGTACGTATCTCTTGAAAGGTGTCCTTATTCGCAGAGGGTGTCTGGAGTCTTCACTATTGTATTTGTGTCTCTTTGTCCAAAACCACTTCCTAGTAGTCATTACCCTATTCCGCAGTCCGAACTCTTGACTCTCCACAAGCTAACCTGTCCCTGTCTAACTAATATACATAGAAGTACTATTGTCCATATTGCACAGGCTCCTCTGTAAAACTTTTGACATTAGCTGTATTAGCCCAAATAAATTCGAGGGTCTTCAGCGGGTAACTACTCAACATGTTTCGGAGCCTTTTACCCGTACATGTCTCTCTGACTAGCGGCTCCTTGTCGAAGCTAAATATTCAGCAAAGACAACCCACATAATAATGAATAAATATGAACGTGGCAATTGATGAATTAGCTAAATACGTGAAGCTTTGCTTATAAATGCAGAGCTTCATATCAAGGAAGAATACCTGTCAAACAAAGCATACTTACCAAATTTGCATAGTACAGGTTCAGATGAGAACAATTTGACTTACCCCTGAACCAATATGTACCCTTTCTAGCTGGACACGTTATCCTAGTTAAACCATCAGCCAATGTTTAACTGAAGTGGAAACAAGCTGGGGCATTATATTCAGTCCCAGTAGTTGTAAAATAAACAATTGCAGCTAGACCACCTGTATAAACCAAGGGAGATCTTATCAAGGACTGCAATTATGATTTTAAGGAAAACGAAATTGATGCTTGAACTTGTTAAGTTTCCATTTACCAAGTTAGGCCTATACAAATTACATTCATGATCATTATATTTCAATCTAACGCTTACAGTAATTAATTTTGTTGGCACCATACACTTTTCGTAAAATACAAGAACTAAGTGTTTATACCTTCCATAGTAGGCCTATACCTCATTCAAAATATTGCGGCTAGTACCATGAATGCCAACGTTATATAGGCTATGCGATTGTGGAAATCCGAGGCGAGTGGTTTCCCTTCGCGATTAACGCATTTCACAAGATGAAATAAATGCATTTCAAGGAGTCATGAAATTATAGGTCTATACAAAAAAAAAAAAAAAAAAAAAAAAAAAAATGCTTTTCTTAGGGAAAAGATAAACACTCTTTCAGTTCACAGGTATGGAATATTGACGAACACGTATCACTTAAATCACCTTGGGGATCCTCTGGACCTAGGCCAATAATGTGCGGCCCTCTCTCCATCACGTAACAGCTCAGCTCTGACAGACGATATTCCCACTGGCACTGCAGTCACTTCCTGAGCGTGTTAGTGCCTTCCTTGCAACCGTGAAAGTTGTTGAGTCGTGCCTTCCTTCCCAGCGTAAAATTTGTTTGTATGTCGTCACCAGATTGGAAGGTTGCGGGGTGGAATTCACTTCCAAGCAGGACAAGGAGTGCTTGTCTCAATTAACTGCTGTGGAGGAAGGGGGAGGGGGGGCAGTTACTGAAAACCTAACATTCTTCAGTTAATTTTTTCCCACTTTTGCCAAACCAAAAATTTTCAAACAGTACTCCCCAATTGATTTTTTCACATACTGTGTTGAATTACAATGAAGAAGCTTTTACGGCAGTGTAGGCCTACATGAATTAGAAGTCACTAATTTTGTGCCATGCACTCATGTTCAGTTGATTCTTGCTCACCCAAGTGTTCAGATGGCAAATTTGCATATACACACTTGCTAGCTGTGGGCAACACAGCATGATAATGTACCCCAGTGTTTGCAATGGGAATATATGATACTGGTGGGATTGTGGCAGTTCTTTGCAGTGGACAATTTATTTCCATTGAAAGTTCCACCAGTTTGACAAAGCACATGCACTGGACATAATAATGTTGCAATGACATATTTTTACATCTGATCCCCAACTGGTAATTTTGCCACATGTGTTGCAAGTGATGATCAAAATTGTCCACGCGTATGCAGAGAAGGTATCTCTGTGGCTCCCCATGAATTGACTGGTTTTGAAGTAAGCACTTAATATAGCACTTCCACTTGCAACAAGAAAGTACCAACTGCCCTAAAAATAATTTACATCAACTGGAACACGGAAAGTAACTGTATCTTCTTTCAACATGGATGGTGAAAATTATTGCCTCTGGTCATTTTTTTCCTTGCCAGCAGTGACCACCGGTACAGGGGTTAAACTGTATGACAAGAGATACCTGCATGTCTGTAATTTCTGGCTGAAACATGTACACTCACCCATGTTAAAAAATATCAAAGCTGTACAAGAATCAATTTATGGAAAATAAAAGTAAAGTGAAATCTAGTGAAAGTTGTCAGATTTTATTTGTTAATCAGTCTTGGGCTAAATTATGTTCTTTAATTATTTGAAGAATTAAAAATTGAAAAAAATGTCCTTCGCAAATTTAATATAGTTATGGAAAATACAAAAATATGAACGAGAAAGTAATGGATATGGCTGTCTTAGCTCTGGGATATGGGTGATAAAAGTAAGTGAGACATCAGTGACATTTAGTTTTCAGTATTAATCAAGAAATATTTACATTCAGCACTTTTCTTACCATTGACAGAATAGGAGAAGAAATGTCGTTCAATTTTCGATGAACACATCGCTTGACAACATAGGAACTACTTTCCCCTAACAGATCATGGTGGCACTAACTATGTACACAAAACCGCGTCCACGACTGTCGCCAGTGACAGTTCAAATGCGCCCAGCCTTCCTCTTATTCCAACATCTCTTTGTCCCAGCACCAATAATCTCTCGCTCACAATCCAAACATTGTCATCCGGTATCATTTTCAGCTCAACTTTCCACAAGTGTACGTTTAATCTTACCTTCTCGCACTAAACGTTAACGTAAATCGAGCAGTTTCAAAGCATAACGCTTCTGGTAGCGTGGGCAAATAACCGTTTCAGGCTCCTTCCGCGTGTCATGACGTGCTGTTCGAATTTAACAAATTTCGTCTTTTTAGGCCATATTACTGAGATAAAAAGATACAGTATGTAGTAAATTCACATTTTGTACAGCTATCAGTGTAATATTATCTGTTTTGATAACAAAATAAATGTATACTATTATTGGAACTATATTTTGTTGTCTTCTCATTCAGAAAGCCCACGTGATGGCTCTTCTCATCAGCCAACTTACTCCCACTTAACAAAGATTTATCACCGAGAACTGTGGTTAAATTTCACACTATTTAAACTAATTGTTTAATCTAAAATTTAGCTAAAAATGTAAATATAAGTATTGAACGGCGTGTTTGTGTCATCCATGCCGGGTATGATGACATTGCGCGACAATACTAAATCTGAGCATTCATTGGCACTATGGCCGTTGGGCACCTCGACGTCATGATTTAAATGCAAAAAGCCACCCCTGGATAGCTACGTCATACAATGAGTGGCATGCTGAAACTTCTGCCATGCGTAGTTGTTACCAGGCTTACCGGAAGTTTTAAATTCCATGGACGAAAAAAAATGGCGATTATCGGAGAAAATTGTGACCTCGGATGAACAAAACTTCGCCCAAATGATGTTAAATCTGGCAAAACTAGAGATGCCAGATACAGCGAATAAGAGAACTGAATGTGGATCAATGATCCACGTGAGTGGGTTCCCAAGCACTGCGCTGGGGGCTACTAAAGGTTGATAATGATAATAATTTGGATGTGACCACGTTTTCAAGTTGTAGAGACTGTAGGTTTGGATTGATGAATTACCTTACTTAAAAAAATCCAGCGTTATAAATAGAGCTCGCATCGCGCGCTATTACCCCCAATGCACAACGTTTGGCATAGAAGGCCTACCCAGGTCTACCAGCCACCTGGCTGATCTCCGAGTAAAGTGACACTTTATTGCAACCAGGACGCCTAGTGCCAAATTACCACTCTGAATTTAAGCATAAGTTAATCTAAGCAAAGAGTTCCATTGATTCTACCAACCTTAGAGCATCACACACACACACACACACACACACACACACACACACACACACACACACACACACACACACACACACACACAAGCAATGAATAAACACTGTGTTCAAATTTAATATCACCTTAAGAATCGATAAGGAATGCCAAATTGTGGAAACGGTAGGTCAACTGTTTCAAATGGAAGTTTGCAATTCTCTCAACAGATGGCGCTGCATGTTTGAAAACAAAGCGGTCCGGCCTGCCGCGAAAAATTTTAACGACCCAGACCGTTTGTTTCAAATTTCAAGTATGGAAACACAACATTATACTTTCTTTTTGATAGATAAATATTATGAACCCTCTTACAACAACAACAAAAACCAATAAAAAAATATAAATAAAAAAAGGCAAACAAACCAAAATAAAAAATAAATAAATAAATAAATAAATAAATAAATAAATAAATAAAATGAAAAAAATGAATAAAATTTAAACAAATTAAAAAGGTTATAAATTTCAAGGTGGAGGCGTGGTAAGTGCTGATACTAACGCTGGTCAAAGATAAAAATGCAGCCAACTGATTGGCTGTTGTCCGCTGCCCGTGATAGAAATAGTAACTTTACCTTTTTCTAGTTTACAAACAAAATTTATTTCGGAGGAAGCAACGAAGGAGCTCCTATTGCTTCAGCCAAATGTACAAGTTTGCTTTGGTTTAAACACATTTTACTACTACAAAAATGGGAAACAGGGCGGCGCCCTATATAAATCCCTCTTGTGCATACAAAAGCTTTGCTGTTTAAGCTATAAGTAATATCAGTCGGCAACTGTACCTAGGTAGAACATTTAATAATCTTTATGATCTTTATTTTATTTTGAAATTGTACAATAAAAACATCAGCGTCGAGGCACTATTCTCCGACAAAATACAAGAAGAAAAAATTGAAAGCAGATGATAATCATAAGCAATGAAATATTGCTGGGAAGAACATATGTGACCTCCAAGGAATCCCGCAATTTGATGAACAGGCTAACATACCAAATCTTATAGCAAAACGTTGTTCCCCGTCCATACTACACATAAAAATATGGGAGTTGTTGACTTTATTATGGGCAGCAATATCATTGAAGATGCTATTACAGAACCTTCGGCCTCGATTAGTCAAACTTTCAAAATGTGACAAGGAAAAATTGGAATCCGCGCAAGGTGCAGTTTTGAAACTCGGGCTCAGGTGCACAGCATCGACATTCCAGTGCTTTAGACATCCCAAAAGTCCCTATTTGCATAAAGAAGGACAAAGTCTCCCTATTAACTCCTATAGTATCCACGTCTTCTGTTACCGACCTGTCTTTTGTCATCTTTTGGCAAAATAAATTTCAGAAGGAGAAATTAGCAAGAGCTCTTCAGTCGATGTTTTTTCTTAGGGCGGTCATTCCTTACATACCGCGTTTGGTTCTACTATCTAGACCTGACAAGCATGTGAAAAAGACGGTATTGTGGATATTATTAGGTATCTTATTGAGCGTGCGCTATACCGCACACTTAGTTCATGTGAGGACATCCCAACTGAGATCGTTCATTCAGATGTGTGTGCCCCGCCATCGACTGGTGCAGGCGGCCGCGCGGTGGTGGGTCGTGTGCACTTTTCGCTTCACTGCACTGATCTAATGCCTCCCTGCCTGGCTGAGGCTCGGTAATAGTTTTGAACTTGTTCATTCTTTCATGCTACTGGCACATGTTTCACATACCAAACTTTTAATTTATGGTGATTATGTGTTGGTCTTAGTTTCGTTGTGTTTATGTACCAAATATGATTTATTGTATTCTGTTTGTAGTAGTGTACTTTTCCAGGGTACCTCAGTCGATTGTCTCCGTATGAAATGGTGTTGTAAGCAGGTAGCTGCACCTTTGGAAATCTCGTCGGTCGTAATTCGTCTGCTTTCTCACATACATGTCCTTGGGGAAAGACGGAGTGTCTTTGTTTGAAAGTTTGTGCACTTCTAATGAGAGTTTTTTCAGACGACTCCGATACAAGAGGGATTCTGAGCCTTTAGTAATAAATTTGAATACTCAGTAGAAACATTATCGACGCTGAAAAAGAAGTGCACTAGGTCTCTCTTTCCATTTTACCACCTACAGTTGGTCAACACAAGTGTCACACGAGAGGGCAACAGTTGAAATTTCATAACATGAATGCCGAACAAATTTGAAATATATCCTTTTCGTTCAGCATTTGTAAGAGCCTTTATAAAACACTTATCTGCCTAGCTGCCTGCTTGCATATAAGAGATAGATGGTATGAAGTGTCAGTTTGTCTTCACATGGACATACTCTCTGAGGTCCATGGTCTTTAATGTAAAACCTTGATGATTGAACACATGTCTCTGGATTTATAACAGCACTTTCAATATCAAAATATAAATCATTTCCACTGTGTGCCTGATTTCGAGGATAAAGTACTTTTGCCTGAAATTGATCAGGGTTTGCTTTCATGTAATTTTCAGAAAACCGTTTAATAGCAATATGTCCAAATACCAAACTGCAATAGGAAAAAGCTTTTGCAATGCATCAGTGCATGGCCCGCTGTACCTTTTCCTGGGATATTAGGCTTATGCTTTTGGTGAAGTTGCCAGTCAATCCAGTTGACCAAGTCGCAAAACAATTTTTAGCTGAAGCGTGGTGTTGTTTGGCGTGAAGCTTGTGCAAACCCGACACAGTAGAACTGACCATATGAACATTTTAGTTGCGTAGACCAATGTAGAGTTTTAAAAAATCGCACATTATATGAAAAGGTATCAGTTTGTTTCAGTTGTTATTTCTGTTTTATGTATACATTCGATGCACCACGGGTGTTACCCCGCCCACTGGTACCCCCGTTGTAAAGCCACTGCCCCAGTGTTTTGATAGTATTCTCCATAGGAAGGGGTTATCTTTGACGTATAAAGCGTATAGCGTATTCCTGTTAACGAATGTTAACTGCGGACCTGCTCTGCCAGCCTAGGTTGCAAGGCAACATAACAATGCATTCACCATCGATGAGGACACGTACGCAGAGAACACTACCTACCCACCTTGAAGTTATAACTTTTCTACGATACAAAATCAAATGACAATGTCTAAATATTCCAAGCATCTATATGTTTTTTAAATAAGGGAATAATTTTTCTTAAGTTTTTGCCGACTCAAATTGTTACTTTTTATTAGAGATACGGATTTAGTCTTGCCTGATAAACGAATACGCCCTCCTTTCTGTCACGTCCTTGCTATGGGACAGGGGCAGCGTGAGCTTCAGTCAATATGAGTACTTCCCACTAGCCCGCTTGGCCTGTTCAGCCGACAGATCTGCTATATGCTTCTTACAATATTGCTTGATATACCTAGGTCCAATGGCCAGCATCATGAGCAACAAGTGTGGTTTTAGATTCACCACGATGATTGGTGGAATCATTCTTTCTGCGTCCCTCCTGGCTTCCTCAGGGTCAAGGAGCACCTCAGTGATGATGCTAACATACGGATTTTTTGCCGGTAAGTACGGCTGTGCATGACTTTTTGAATTCATTGGTTATATTTGCAGACTTAACTATGCAAACCGATTTGGGAACGCAAGATTAATCATTTTTGTTGACTCTGGATAAATCTTCAACGGCATGTATTTATGAGAAAGGCATAAAATTGGAGGTTGTGATTTTTTTTATAAAGAAAACCATGCACTATACATTTATATCTTTGATTCGTATTCTTTTTTCAGGCTGTGGCTTCGGCTTACTCTATATCCCATCGCTAGTCGTGGTGAGCTTTTACTTTGAGAAGTATCGTTCACTGGCGACCGGTATCATGCTGTGCGGGACCAGTGTGGGAGTCATTGTGTACCCACCCCTTACAACGGCATTAATACAGATATACGGATGGCGCAGTGCCCTGTGGGTCATTGCAGCAATTAGCTTAAATGGTGTCGTGGCAGGTGCTACTTTTTGGCCAACTGTTAAGTCTAAATCCATGAAGTCGCAGAAAATGTTAGATGCATCTCTGTTCTTACAGCCCGTCTTTTTGTTACTTTCACTGTCCGCTACTATCGCCGTACTTGGTAAGCATATTACATAGAAAGGGGAGTCTACATTTTTGTTTATTTTTTACGCCAATAAGATTAGAAGTTTGTTTTAGCAGCATGCGTAAATTTGTACGATCCACATACTTCCTACTGAGCTTAAATCTTTTCCTTTGTTCTCATTTAATGTAAATACTGGCTGTTAATTGAAAATTTCCATGTCATCTAAAGATCATTCAAAGTTATAACTTTGTTGCCGCAGTCGACACTGTCTGATAAAACGTAGGTTGAATTCTCACCAATGCATATTGGATTAATTGCTGTTGAATATAATCACCAGATGTTGATGTTACGATTTGGTGAGATTAAAAAACCAGTCTCGCTTCGATCAATGATATGACGAAATAAGGGTATCAGTGCAGGTGTAACGACATGTGGGTCCGAGTGATTTATGTGCGCTACGACCAACAAGCAATCCTTCTCAGTTTGACACACACACACACACACACACGCACACACACACACACACACACACACACACACACGAAGCACGGGGGAGTAATTTGACAATCGTGTGTGGGCATTTTTTATTACAAAAAAAAACAACAACAAACTTGTAACAGCGTTTTCTTATAATGCCATTCCATTTATATGGTGATGTGCATCTTCAAATTCTCTTAAAGAAATACAATTTTTGACATTCATATGTACGACTTTTTATTTTCAGGTTTCTACATTCCGATCACCTATGTCCCAGCCGTGGCACAGGGTAAAGGCTATAGCCCCCAAATGGCCTCTCTCTTGATGTCAATGACCGGAGTGGCCAGCGCCACAGGTCGCCCTCTTTTTGGTTGCATAGCAGACAGGACCGCTGTGGATGCAGTCAAGTTGTACTGTGCGTTGCACATTTTCAGTGGAGTTTTGTTAATCATCTTTCCACTCTTCAGTGCTTATTGGGTCCTTGGGTTATTTACAACAGCCTTTGGTATAATGTTTGGTACGTATTTTAGCAGGTGAAAACGTTTAACATGCATTAAAAATACCTACGCCACGCTCTCCATTTCCTATCTGACCCCCCTCCCCTAAATATGACCCAAAGCACCACGCCACTGGCTTTTCGCGCGATATCTTAGCCTCTTATCAGTGAAGGCAATGCAGCAAGAGATGTGCCCGATGGCGTGGAACATATGATAACAGTATAGACTAGAAAAGATGATTTGCTGCATGGCAAATCAGTGTGTGTGTCTTCAAAGCATATTGGTATGGCAATGTACAGCTATTCCATAACAGGAGCAGAATTTGGAATGGCATCTCTAACTGTTATAGCTTTGAAGTTATTCAAGATTGAAAATTAATACTGCTAATTGGCATAATTTAAATTGCTACACCTTTTTGTTTTAGATTCATTAAATGCGGAATGGTCAATAACCACCTAGTAGAAGTTAAAATCACATCTCTATGCGTTATAGTTTTGAAGATATTCAAGATTTAAACTTTTGAATGCCCCTAATTTGCATAATCTTCAACATCTTCATTTTCTGTATAAAAAGGTCCAACGTCTTGTATGGAGGTACAATTATGCTAAATTTAGAGTTTCTATGTATAATAGTGTCAGTGAAAAGTGTCGGACAAATTTACTGGTAAAGAAGAAAGAAAGAAAGAAAGAATTTTAAGAAAAACACAAAAAGGGTGTGTATACACAGAAACTTAAATAACAGAAACTTTTGAGGATAGCAGGTAACTATGGAGAAAAGTGGAGGTTAAAATTTGGTGAGAAAAAGAGTCAGGTCATGGTCTTGGGGCTTAAGAGAAGACAGGGGGAGAGATGGATGATAGGGAAGTTTAGGATACTAGAGAAGGTCAAGAGAAAGTCATCAGCATTGGAGAGGGTGAGGAGTACGAATATATAGGCGTGAACATTAAAGTCACAGAACAGGGAATGTTCAAGTACCATGTTGAGAAAGTCAGGCAGAAGGTGAATAGAGCGAAAGGTAAGATAAAGGTCACGGTGGGGAACAGTTTCAATAGAGCAGTTACAGGACGGGTGCTGTGGGAACGTGTAGTCATACCTGGGATGTTATATGTGTTAGATGTGACAGCAATTAGCGAGAAGGATGTGGAATGGATGGAGAAAGCACCGAGGGAGATGGGGAAATGGGTGCTTTGGGCCCCAATGACTGCGGCAACAGAGGCCGTGTTGGGAAAGTTGGGATGGTTACTAATAAGAGATAGAATAGCTAAGGCTAGGTTGGGCTACTGGGGAAATATGCGACAGGTAAATGAAGAAAGATGGTGTAGGAAGGTGTATTTGGAAGCTGTAAATGAGAAGACAAAGTGTGTTCAACAAACTCAAAACTCAAACTCAAACTCAAAACTCATTTATTTTAGCCAATCAATACAATGACGATTTCAATATTGAGAAATATGTACATAATGATAAAAAATTGATGTGGCTAGGGGGACTCCTATTAAGACAAATACATGTCGCTCTCATAGGAGCCACCTTTAAGTCTTAAACGTTTGAAACAACATAGATGGCAGTTACTTTAACAATAAATGTCGAAATAAACTTCAAGATATAATACAGTTTACACACACAACATGGGTGGGAAAATATAGGCAAGTTAGCTGGAAAATGAGTTGAAAGGGCTAGATGAGATTGAAGTGGCATGGAAATCGTATATGGGAAAGGTGATTCAAGAGAAACATGTGGAGCAGTGGAAAAGAGGGGTGGAGGAGAAGAGCACATTTATAGCGTTTAGAGCTGGAGACAAGCCAGTGATAACTAAATGTTGGGATGGTGGCAAGACACTGTTGTTCAGGGCAGAGCAGGAGTGATCAATCTGGAATAGAGGAAACAGAAGTGGACAAATGGGAGCGATGGGAAGTGTAGAGTGTGTAGGGAGAAAGTGGATGAGACCATTGATCATATGATAACATGGTGTATAGGTTATAGAGCAAGAGATACACTGATTGTAAGGTGGAGAGAAAGAGATGGGCAGTGTAAAAGCTTAGAGCAAGTAAGGGACATGACAGAGAATGATAGGTTAGCATAGATACAAGGATTGAAGGGCGATTTTTCGGGGAGTAGAGTAGGTTTAGAGTCAGTCTAAGGCTTCATGGTGCAGTGCTGGGAGAGTAGGAATAATATCTTAGGATAAGTCACCGAGCAGAATAGAGGACCAATTAGTTAGAAGGGAACGGAGAAGGTAGCCCTTATTAGGGCTCCCATTACCCTGCTTGGTGGCAACATCAGCAGGGGCTGTGAGCATGCCGAGCGCACAGTTGCGACAGTGGGATAGGGCGAAATTGACTGGGAGGTGGTTTTTTTTTTCAAAGTGAAGGCCACCTGACTACATAGTCAGGACCGTGACAAATAAGCGGAGTGCCACAGAGTATTATTATGTGCTTTCGTCCTCAATTCACATTTTTGACTTATCGTCCAAAATAATGTACAGTTCCACTCCAAAAGTGCTAAAGTGTACCTTGGGTGGGTCTCCACAAATGTATTTAAAAGGTAACGTATTTGATTTTTTAAAATAATGAATTTTTATGCTCATTTCTCGTGAAGAAAATGTCCAAACGTGCTGTAAAAGTGATAGAGGGAATGATTCTGAGTCACACATGAAAAAATTCGTGGGCTCCAAGACCTTATTTTTTAATCCAAATGGCGCTATTTTGTCAACAGATATTGTGGCCTCTACATTTTGGACCATCTTTCCCAAGGAAGATTGCTTTGTAACTGGATTTTCTTTTAAATCTGCGAGAATGTACCGCGTGTATTCTTTTATCATTGTTATTAGAAAGACAATTTCCTGATATTTAATGACTCTTTAATTTTTGTCAATAGGGTAGTATATATTACCATTAATTCCTCTTCATTTACATATCAACTGTAAGGCAGTGCTAATGCTCATGTGCAGGCTATTACTTCTTCGAAATTTGCCTTA
Organism: Hermodice carunculata; assembly: GCA_964020975.1. NCBI lineage: Eukaryota > Metazoa > Annelida > Polychaeta > Eunicida > Amphinomidae > Hermodice > Hermodice carunculata. The sequence continues at coordinate 10,175,128 of OZ026620.1, forward strand.
GCTTCATGAAATGTCACACATGCGCATGCATTACAGCCAGGAAAATTTGACCTAGCTTCATGAAACGCACACATCTGCATGCATTACAACCCTTGGGTGTGTCATGTACTAAAGCTAGGTCATTCAGTCAAATGTCCGAATCACAGCACTGTAGGGTATTATTAACTTGTGTTTTGACCTTATGTCGAGAAACCTGTCCAAGTCTTGTGTCAGGCTTACATTTCATATGGTGAATTCAATACTAGGTCACTAGGTTATATATATATATCTATATATATATATATATATATATATATATATATATATATATATATATATATATATATATATATATATATGTATGTATACATATATATATGTATATATACACATACATTTTATATATATATATATATATATATATATATATATATATATATATATATATATATATATATATATATATATATATATATTGTATTTGTGTCTTTACGTCCAGAACCACTTGCTAGTAGTCATTACCCTATTCCACAGTCCAAACACTTTACTCTCCATAAGCTAATCTGTCCTGCACTGAGTGTGACTGAAAAACTTTCTTTTCAACCTTTTTCCTACAAAGTGTATCCGTGGGTTCTGATGGCAGGTTTTAAGGAAAATGTACGTCTTCCTAGTGGTTTTCTTTGTAAAATATCCACACCCTTGCAGGACATCAGGCAAGGCCACTGGGGCTTGACTTGTGTATTCAGTTATTAACAGTCCAATTAAACCATTGTTCTTGTATACTCACTCCAAGTAAGCCATTGTTCTTGTATACTCACACATAGGTTATTCAGTCCCAGTGATTGTAAAATAAACAGTTGTAGCTAGACCCCCTGTACAAACCAAGGGAAATCCTAACAAGAACTGCAACAATGGACATCCTGCACCAGAAATGTAAAACAAACTCGATGATGACACCTACTCCTCACTTTGAAAGTCTCCAAACAAGCTATATTTTACTGCCAACTCTGAGTCAGTGTTTCAACGTAATGTGCCAGGCTTGTGACATTTGAGAAAATGCTGTCAATTTTGAGTAATTTTTTAATATTGAGTAAATGTGCATTTAGGCATGTCAGAAAAGAATGAAAATCATTAGCATTTATGCCAAAAACATGTTATCAAAACAATTTTTCGTAACACGATTTTAAGTACAATTAGGCAAACTTGTAATTGTCGTAGGCCGCTGCTTACCACCGATACCCCCAGGGGGTTGAACCTGACAGAAAACATGTAGGCCTAAAATGTCTAAAAGTGAATATTAAAACAGAATGATGCAAAAGATAAAGTTAAGTAGCAAAACAGACAAGTCTAAAAACTAAAATTATTGCAGCCAAACTTTCTGACCATCTCCGGATATTTACAGCAAACTTTGTAGAAATATTTGATCAAAAGTACATCTTTGAATCCTCGACTCAAGTGTATGGTAAATAAATTTGGTTCTAGATGCAAAGACCTTAAATTTAGAACAAATGCGACCAAATCTCAAAATCTATAACAAAAACGTATTATATCCAATATTACTGTCAGGGAAAGGATAGTTAACTACTTCAAAATTCAACTCATCTATTTTATGATCGACTTTAACACAAAACCTGTCATTAGTGACCTGAATATCCAAGTCCAGAAACACAACTCTGAAACCATCTGAATTGTTGCCCCCCGAAAGGGATATCTTTTGAGTAAATTTTTTCATCAGTTTCACTGAAATTTTGTATATTTACACAAGCAATGTCATCAATATATCTTGCGCTGTTTGATACTTTTGTAGCCATTTGAAAGTCTTTTTTCATCAATTTATCCATATACTTCTGTTGAATCCAGGTTAAATATAAATCTCCCAGTAACCGGGAGCAGTTCCTACCCATTGGAATGCCTTTTATTTGTTGAAAACTAGTGGTCCACATTGAACAAAAGTATTATCCAAAGGAAATTTTATAGCATCTATCAAAGTTTCAACAGTGTAAAATTTAACGTTAGTTTGTGAATATTTATTGTGTGAGTAATATGCTTTCTTTGTATATGAATTAATATTTATGTATGGTTTACCATTATGTCGAAACATTTCGATTATAAATTCTGAAAGAGAACTTTTAACTTCATCTATGGGTAGATTTGTGTACAGTGAAGAAAAATCAAAACAATTGATATTTTTTTGCATTTACATCTTTGACTTTAGATACAAACTCGGAAGAATTGCATATAGTCCAAAAATAATTTATTCACAGTTTCTAGAAATTTTTATACAGTATTTACGGAAATGATTCTTAATTGCAGTCAACCACAATGTGACTTCTTTTGATAATGTTTTGTTGTACATTTAGAAGCACAGCTATGAATCTAGATTTGAAAGGGTTTTTAAGTAATTTGCGTATCCTGAACAAAAGTGTAATATAGGAGTCCTCTTCACAATTTTGATATTTAAATTCCTTTTCATCTAATATTGTGTAACTATCAAATTATCAATGGATTGTTTGCGTAATTTACATACGTCATTTCATGTTATGTCTGATATATATATATATATATAATATATGGGTAACCGTGCAATAATTATGTTCATTATAATGTTATAACATTCTAAAATCACACATATTCTTGGGTGACCCATTTTTAGATCATGTTAGCCGGGCTATATTCATAAACCCTCAGGTTTACCTCTGATTGTGAAATCGGTATGCATCTGTTGCCTGTTTGACCATCAGACCTATACTTCTCAAAAGAAAAAAAAACGTGGCAAGGAATGCTCGATTTTACTCACCAATGTAACCTATATGGGCCTCTACAAATTTTGCAAAGAACTTTTTGAAACAATATGTTTTTAAAATTTTTCACTGAATTTTTAAAGTCTATGGCTCTGATGGCCAAAGTTTGAATAATTTATGTTATCCATCCATTTGTATTTTTTCTGAACTCGATGCAGTCTGCAGTTTGCAACTCCTTTAAAAGGTATGAAAATTTGGGTCGAGTTTCATATTGAGCTGGCGTCATTTTTACTATGAGGTTATATATAGAACAAAATGTAAACATTTTGAAAATGTGTTCTTTCGAAGAGTTTTCAGTTTCCATGAATCATCACGAAACTTGGTTCGAATGTTGATCGGGCGTAAGACGAAAATTTAAGGCTGCATTTTTAGTGCGACCTGCAGTATTACTGAAGATATGGACCGAAATGTTTTGAAAACACATCAAATGCAGTATTTTAAGAAATAATAAGTGTGTGTCACAAAAGTGTATCATATGTGCATGTTTCATATTGTATAATATGGGTGACATTGACTTACATTCTCAAGGTTACAGAGGGAATGCAATTTCAGAAAGTGGTTTTACTTTATCTGGACCTGAATTGAAGCAAACACCGTGCACCCATACCTGTGGTCTTTACGAATGTCGTATTTGTTGCGCCTGTATATATATATATATATATATATATATATATATATATATATATATATATATATATATATATATATATATATATATATATATATATATATATATATATATATATATATATATATATATAAAATACACTGGGCCGAGAAAAATTGGGGAAACTAAGCTAAATCACAGAATGACATTGCTGACCAACAGCAGTGGGTCTTTACGAATGTCGTATTTGTTGCGCCGCCTGTATATATATATATATATATATATATATATATATATAGTATATATATATATATATATTATATATATATATATATATAAAATACACTGGGCCGAGAAAAATTGGGGAAACTAGCTAAATCACAGAATGACATTGCTGACCAACAGCAGTGGCATTACCAGATTCCTCATGTGCACTGGCGTCCGTTTCGGATCCAAATATTTCAGGTTGATCCGAAGGTTGCATATAATGAACCCCAGTTGTGCTGTTGTTTGCAGCGAGCCACCATACGCTGTTTCCAGTGGTGTGTTTCCAAACATATGGTCTGCACAAATATGGAGATGTTATGGGGCTAACGTTTGCCGCGCGGGGGATAGGATCCACAGTGGGCATAGTACTTGCAGGTAGTGTTGTTCAGTCACGATTGACTTACTTGTGTTATTGACACATGTGCCAATTTATGTCAACGTGATAAGTGTCGCCGCCTTTCTTTTAATGCTTTGTGTCTTGATGTTGAGTCTTGGTACGTTGGATACATTGATGTTTCCTTTATGCCTTTGTATGCTTTGGGTATCTGTTGTCCCACAGGATGCCTTAAGGAGTAGTAAATCCAGACGTACGTTTGAAAATGCTATAATCATAAATAATTATATCAGGTTTCTAGACTAAGTTCGTTGTTCTCAGAGAGTGTGCAATGGGCCAATCGGAGGGTGGATCCCCATGTAATGGGTATTTATAAGGCCTCCCCCACTTTCCTTTGTTCCGTCTCTGTGTCCTTTCTTTTTATCTTTCTTCATTTCTCCTCTTTCGTTCTTCTGCCTGTCCTTCTGCCAACTTTTCAGCTCAGGGCTTTGCTTCAGAGATGTTTGCGCCTACAAACTGAAATTTTGCCTCATGGTTTGATTTGGTAAAATTCAACTCATGACCAGCTTCTTTGATAGTCTTGATGTACTTGACCCCAAAACCCTGCACATTTGTATTTTTTCAAACGAAGAAAATATTATAAATTAATTATGACAAACAAATTACCAAGGGGGACCGTCACTCGGAGAGCAAATGTTGCATTACTTGGCGTTTTCGATGCAAGTTGAAGGTCAAGGTCATGTGGCCGACGCCATGAAAATTGCATTTTTCTGAACATTGGATAGTTGTGCCTGCAGACGTATGGACGCCAAAAGGCCACCCGTGATGTCCATGCACCAAAGAGTGTGACATCATAATTCAGGTGTGCATCTGATACTTGGTCACTGACCTTGATCTATGTTTTTACGATCGTGATCCTATTTTAATTTCACCTTTGGTCACAAATCAAAAAGAGAGGTATGCAGTTGCGCGATGTTCAGCCCAGTCGATAGTCTGCCTTGAGATGCAACTTTGCTTAAGTTACAGTTGGCACGGAATGTTGGATAGTCAAGTTTCTCTGAGAAAATATGCTTCCAAAAAGTGTACACATACAGTCTCTAAGATCGCTGTGTCCCACTCGCTGTTGCTCTTCGGGGCTGACACTTGATTACTGAAGCTGTTGATCTGGAACTTGAGAAGTGAATTTGACCTGTGTGTTCAAGGTCACAGCCTCTGCATTTTATCTTTACTTCAATATTTAGCGTGGCAACACTCTCAGTTTCCGAAGAGTCACAGGGCAATAGGACAGGAAAGATATTTTGCAAAGGTCGCCTTATATTCTTCCATTACATTAACAAATAAGGATTTCGACCTAAATTTTACGGTGTCATGAATTACTCACCTGAAGACTCGTATTTTGCCCATGCCTCAAAAAGTTACGGATCAAATGGACGCGTTGAGTTGGATCCCTTAACTGAAGGCATAAGTCTTATTAATGAAGTCTGTCTCCAACAGTTTAGAAGGTTAAGATCATGTAACAACCTGGGTTTTTTTTCTTATTATGCATCCTCCTGTTGGCCATTTAAAGATGCTGAGTCTTATCTTATAGATTATACGGTGTTCTAATATGTCATTACGTAGGAATAGTGTATTAACACCGATCAAACAAATAATATACTGAATCAACAACCTTGACGTCGGTTTGGTCAGTCATGATCTACCTATTGATAAACATATTTTTTGTACATAATCTGAAAGCAGTTTGTTTTGCATCTTTGAAACTGAGAGAAGACCAAACTGACACACTGGCATTGCAGATGCTTTCAACTTTATCAGCACAGTGTGGGGCTTTGGCGTGAAGAGTATCGAGGGCAGCCTCTGACAAAACAAGATTTGAACATGACCAAAAATGCAGCCCGGTCTCACTAAACTTTCAAACACAATGGCGATCTTTGCTTCAGAAAATATGACAATTTTTAGAAGCAAAATTAGAGAAATGAAATCAAAACAAGCAAATGGGGTGGTAAGTTAGTGTGATTATATAATGCAAAATACACCTGTACGAATGAAGTTGTATTGTGCCAATAACATTGAGAAAAGATTATATTATTTACAGGGTATCTACGTCAATCCTCAGGAAACTTCAACTCTGCCTTCTACGTTGCGGGAGCTGCATTTTCTGTCAGCGGATTTGTACTTCTGCCATTACATTGTCTCAAACAGTCCTCTACCAATAAAGACGCGCCGCACTCAAATTTAAAAGAAAGCAATTCCACATCAATCCATATATGACCGATATGACGCTTTAGTGGTCCTTAATGTACGGATGGCTTTTCCAGCAGCTGACTTTTTAAGGAAACGGTTGTGCACGGTTCATAAACACTAGTGTACTGCGTCTCCTGTGACAAATCTTTGCACATGTATATTGCCTTCAATTTTAATGCAAATATAATTTTGAATCTGTGAAAGTCATGGATCCCATTTTCTGAATTTCTGCGCCATTAATGTTTCGTTTTGTTCTCTTTCTATGTATATAACTGGAAGCTGCAACACCGATGTATACCGAAACCAAAGGTGCTTTATATGAGCTTGATGGGGTTCAATATAAAAACAAGTAAACATTGCTTCCCAAACATGAAGAAGAAAGGCCGAAAAATCTGATACAGAAGACATGTACATGGCACAGGAGTAAATAATTGGATATTTTAGACCATCCAAGCACACAGGAGGACAGAATGCATTGTAAACCAAACTGTTCTCGTGGTCTGGGCAGTAATGAAACCCAAAATACAATTTTTTATCAATTTACACGAAGCTGGACATTTAATTCCTTTAATGATATAGTCTAAAACATGAAAACGTAAAAAAAATGTTTTGTGAGCTTCATTAGAATTATTCGCACTCGTATTTTACTTTGGCGAAGTGTTTGCTATCATTGTAAGCACGTTTTGATGTTGCTAAGGGATTTATATCTAAGGAAACCTTTGTTACAATACTGCAAAAATAATAATAGAGCGCACACAATGCAAAGTAATGTCTAACGGGTCCAGCTTTGCAAATACATGGGTACTGGGGTCTTGAAAATAAGGGCAAGGTCACCAAAAGTCAAAAACGTTGTGAAGGTACAGGTGAGGTGAGTTTGGGTTTCACCTGATTTGTTGAGTTTCATAGCATTCAAGGTGCAGGGATAACTCACGAATGCTGGCCATAAAATCTGAAGGTACCATGTTCATGATGCCGAGCGGAACAACAGATGGATGGATGGAAGGACAACTCGAGGACATTATGGGCTACCCTTTAGGTTGGGACCATAAAGATGTTGACATTTATCATTTATGAGACATGATAAGCAATGTGTTATATATATATATATATATATATATATATATATATATATATATATATATATATATATAGATGTGTGTGTGTGTATATACATACGTACATACATATATGTATAATATTTATATATATGTCTTCATTCGTACAAAAAAAAAATTGTCATATGTTTCTCATACGTTCATACAAATTGCAGATATAAAAAAGTCTCTCGGTGCACAGGGTCACCAAAAGGTCTGGTGTCTTAATTGAAGCAGAAAAGAAAATTAATTTTATCCGATCTCTAGGGCGTGAACAAGGTCCAAAAGAGCACTAGCTATACCGATATTATCTTGAGACAATAGACCATGGGACACAGCTTGTGTGCTGTCTGTAGCTTCATAGGAACTGAGGTATTCTAAGATGAATCTAGGAATGTCATAAGCACTATAGATATGTCTAACAGAACTACAGGCTTGTAAAAGAATCAATATATGTCTCATACTATGTGAAATATTTTAATCGTACCGTCCGTTTGAACATCAAGGACCAAGTCAGCAATTATTATTTTGATGTTGAGATCCTCCAGGGAAACTAGTCAGGCTCATTTCAGTGCTAAATCCAGATGGATATTTTGTTGGCATATTGATTGATCTCTATGTTTTGGAAAGAAATGTATAAAGGTAGCATCTGAAATAGGCACAGCTGATTGGACAATAGTAAGAGCCATAATATTAAAAGTATTAAATAGTCTTAATTATTAGCCAGCTGTATCCTTACTTTCTGTCACAGGTGGGTAAAACTATCCTATCTGTTTCTTTGCTGCTAGCTCTTCCACTCATGTCGGCAGGGTACATATACAAGGATTATTCCAGTATTGGGACAACAGACAAAATTTTATTTCAGGATAAATGGGCGATGGAGGATACAGGAGAATGAGAGAAATAGTTCCAGTGGAGAAAAAAATCCTGTTCACGTCAATACTTCCAGAAATATGTTAATATCTTCTGTAAAGTACCTTAAGTGCGTTCCACTATGCAGCCATTACAGGGAATGGTTCTGACATAAAAAACTAGATGGCAATCTTGTATGAAAACTGGCAAATCTGCCAAGTCTGGAATCAGAAATTATGACCCATTCTTTCCTAGACCACCCATTTGCCAAGACACAAGCAAAATCATATGGCGGCCAATGTACAGACAGAGAGACAGACAGACAGACAGACAGACAGACAGACACACACACATATATATATTATAAAGGATGTATATATATATATATATATATATATATATATATATATATATATTATAAGGGAAATATGGCAGTTTGATGTATTAGTCAATGTTATTCAAAGGAAAAGTGAACAGATAATAATGTCAAGAAAGAAAATCAAATAGGATTCCACAGGTTTATGCACTGGTGTACTTTGTAATGTTCACAGCTTTGCATCTTTTTATTCGTTTTGCACACACACAATCTTGTCGTTAACTGAAAGAACATTTTGAGGCAGTGTAGAGAAATTGAAATTAAATTATTTTATGTGTTCTCATTCCAATATAAACAAGTGCTGTGCATATTCAATAGGCTAATTATTTGTAACGTGTTATCGATCACATTCGTAATTTATGCATTCATGATATGCAACCAATTTTGTACGAATTTTGTACGAATTTTGTACGAAACCAAATCTCCATAATCGCATTGACGATTGGCAAGAAAAGCGCAGTATTTTGTTTACCCATTCGGCGAGACTACTATAATATTAGGCTTTTTGCATTAAGAGCAAAACTTTCACTTGCTACATTTTCTGCATGCATTTTGGTAAAGTGTGAGAGACTCCGTTGACTTTGGTACGTTTTTTGGATTTCGTATCTCCTGCCCCCCCCCACCCCACCCCTAGGATAGGCTGTTTCACACAACTTACAGGGTTCCAAATATCACGTGGCCCAAGCATCCTTAGATTGTCAAAATTTTTGTCTTTTATAGAGAAAACAACCACACTCTCCGTCAATATCAGGCAGACACGATATTTTTGGTTTTTGAGGCTATCAAAAGCATTCTTAACTCTGATACTTCCGATTTTACGTTTCTTATTTTCACATTCTGGCAGAGTCGACAATAACCTTTCGGTTAATATCTAAATTTATGATACCTTTACGACCAAGCTTCCTGTGCCCCAATGTTGATGAAATTTCCCTGGGCTTTTTACAAGACACTATGCTTTGCTACCATTACAATGGCTGGACCACTCTGAGCGGCGTAGCGAGGGCTGAAAATACCAGCTTTAGGTTGCACAAGACCGCTTTATTTACACAGTGGCTAATTCGGACAAAACACTTGCCCATTTTGGTTACATTTTACAGACTAGCTTTTCTTTTGTTCCAACTCCAGTTTGGAAAGTACAAAAAACTACATCAGACTGTCGTCAAAGGCAAATCTGTGCATGTTTTCAAAGCCCAGTAGGAACAAACCTTAGAATTTAAGGAAGGACGCCTACTGCCTTTTATCTTGTTCAAAGTTCTAATTAGATAATTCTACAACTGTCTGCATACTCACTCTTACAAACTAGGCGCCTAATATCACGGCTATATCGTGTGTGCATTTTTTACCTGTGATATGGTGCAGCGAAAGTCAGGGCTGCAGCGAAAGGTCCGAAAAAAAAAGCTATAGAAAAAATGGGCTGTAAAGAAATTTAAAATTCTTGACAAAAACGTTAACGCACAGACAAGCACGGCAACGTCAGGGTTGCAGCGAAAAGCTCTTCTGGCGAGCTTCTTTGACAAACCGTAGTCCGGTTTTTCTAGTCGATGAAACCCTACCACTGATTTGTAAGAGTTCTCTTTAGAACGAGTCCCCCGAAACTTTGCCATCAGGTGAAGCCTGCAAGCTTGAGTTCAAAGTTTGCTTTATGATGAGCCAAAAGGTCGCTTACCAGTCTCGACAGAACTCGCCCGTAAAAATTTAGATTTTTTGTAAACCGGAACAGTATTTTTGCCTTAATAATTTCGGTACGTCTTGCAATTAACTCCGTTGAAAAATTTTGCCCTAATTTATCATAAATGAATTAAGTACAACTGGACCCGTCAGTGTAGGTCAATTTGACGAAAGTTCTTCACAATATTTTTGTAACTCTGAACAGTTGCCTAAACTTAATCTATGTACATTCTGCACTTTGTCGTTCAGCAATTCAACATAACATAAAAACAGGATATTTGATTAGTTAGTTCTATTTACCACTGCTTTGTTACCTCACATCTACTCCAGACAAAGCTGCCCTGGCGCTGCAAGACACGCACAGGTAAACATGCACAGGTTGCATGGACATAATATCCACAATGTGCAACATTAAAATCGACGATCAAAACAAAACAAAACAAAAACAATGAAAAAAGCAAAAAAACAAAAACAAAAACGAAAAACAAAAAAAAAACAAAAAAACAAAAACAAAAAACCCCAAAAGAAAACAAAAAAAACAAAAAACAAAACACCCCCTCCCCCCCAAAAAAAACAAATCCCCTTAATTGGGGAAACAGTTGATCAAGTATCGGTTACTGTACATTTGTTTTGAGGGTCCTCATAGTGGTTGAATACAAGAGCATGCTACTATAAATGACCAATTAAAAATAAATGCTGGTCAAAACACGCGGTTTTTAGTTATACCAACATGCTTTTTCATGTGCGGGGATACCGTAGATTTATGTAATGTCCTAGATTGTGCAGCAATTATAAGTGTCTTAACCATTGACAAATCAGTTTCTGTGTGAAATGATAATGTTCTGCAGCATTTAATTATCAAAACCTTTCATCAATGCTACTTCGCCACCATCCAAAAAAATGTACCATGACAGTTGTTCATTTTTGAAAACGTTTCAACAACTTTGACAAATAAAAAAACCACTCCATCTTTGAAATCATTATCAATTTCTGGTATGAGTGATTCAAATGCTTGGTCATAATTGGGTAGTGTAACAATTGATGCATCCCTCAGGTTTCTGTTTCTGGTGGGTGAATACTTATTTTGATACCTGAGCCGGCACAGTGTGTGGTATTTTGTTTTACCAATAAGAGAGCCCATACTATCTAATTCTGTTTCATACCTGGGTCATATCTATCATTTACCAAAACTCTAAATGCCAATTCTACATCTTCTGAGGAGACTGGTTTTGGTCTTTTATCATTTTGGGATTTCATTTGTTGTTTAACGTTCATTTTCTGAAAATTGCTGTTCACTTTAATGGATTTCCTAGGTAGAAACTGCCGCAGATTAGTTTTATTGATATAGGCTTTATGGCAGTTCTTATGCCATTTTAAAGTGTTGCAAAGTGAGAGCTGCCCAGATTCGATTTCTTTGGTAACACGTTGATACAAGTCATCTCCTCTCGCTTTCCCAGCTTCCAAAACCCGGTTTATTCCACTTTCACTTGCCCCAGACAAAATTCCTTTCGTCTCTTTTTTTTTGACATAACAGACAGTTCCGAAAATCAGTCTCAATTTTTGGTCTTTTAACATGAATATATACAGGTTCGTCTTCATATTCTATGCGATCCCTGGCATCTGTAGCAAAAACAATCCACTTTCAGCCATTGAGTATTTGAAACTAGTACTTGACACATGCAAAATTAAACTGTTAAGGGACTGCAGATCGAAATTAAACATTAATGCATGTTGTTGTGTTTTGTTTTTTGGCTTAAGAACAATTGAATTTGCAGGTAGTTAGCCAATCACCAAAATTTATAGATCCAACATTGATGTAAAAAAATCCCATACTATGAGTGAAAATACATTATTCTTGTATAATTTCAGGAAATAACATTGAGAATGAAAAGTACATAAAAAAGGGTACATTTGTAGAACTTCTTTACTTGGGTTTACTTGTATTGCATATTGCGACTTATTTGCGACATGATCCTTATTTGTCACAAGTTTTTATATCTCGTAGTTTTTGGTATTCAGTTGTTAAATCGTGTTATTCCTTTCATTAATATAAACCTTTTATTTTTTTATATCAGATTTAAGTTGTCTTACAATTTTTGGAACTTCAGTTCCATTCCAAAAAAAAAAAAGCTTTAAAGTATAAAGTTTAAAAAACTGAATTTTTCTAATTTTTTTATTGACTTTTCAATATCAAATACATACACTTATACCTTCAAGGTTAGTTAAATTCTTCAGTTATTCACGTAAGCTGTACATTTTATAAAATATGCCCGAAATTCTTATTTGTTATTCAAAAGTCTTGTAATGCTGAAGTTTCATTATGTAAATAAACCCATCCATATTTTTCACTGCACATTATTTCGAAGGATTTTCATCAACCAATATGCATATGTGATATATGTTTCTATGCGGCGCCTTTGTTATTACTTTCCCGGCAGGGTTTGCAGACATGTCGGGGACCACATATGTCACAGACTCACCTCAGAGTTAGAACTAAACTACTCAAAACTTATAACTCTCCACTTATTTCCTTGTATATAATTAAATAATGAACAAATTTTGGAATTTCAGTATCATATATTTTATCTTCATACTCTTGGTACAGCGTTAACAGAAAAATGACCATCTTAAGGAGTCCATGCTTCACTGCACATGACTGGTTTTAAGTGAAAGTCAAAATTTGAAGTTTGCAACATTAGATTCAATGAAACCTGAGGTGGGTAATCAAGTTTTTTGTTTATCACAGAAGACTTGTCTCAATGATTTGATCATCAACACATTACAGTATGCTTGTTGAACCATAGTAAAGTCAATGTTCTGTGTAACCACCTCGGATGCTATGGCACTGCTGGCACCTTCTCCTCATGCTGCGTCAAGCCCACTGTCCCATTCGGAGGAGGCAGCATCATGGTGTGGGGAGGCATATCAGCAGACGGAAAGACAGAGCTGGTGTTCACTGATGGAATCCTGAATTCCAGGAGTTACATTACTGACATCCTACAACCTCACGTTATCCAGTATGCTGGTGCCATCGGGGACGAGTTCGTGCTAATGCAAGACAACGCCAGACTACATGTGTCCCGTGATGTCCAGGGCTTCCTTGCTAATGAGGGTGTTGAGGTAATGGAGTGGCCAGCCTGTTCCCCGGATCTGAATCCGATAGAGCATGTCTGAGTCAGCTGAAGCAGAAGGTGTACCCTCAGATGAACGCTGCTTCAACTATTGATGAACTGCAACGTTAAGTTCAGCAGGAATGGGACAATTTGCCTCAGGCTTACCTTCGTAAGCTTGTATACAGCATGAGGAGAAGATGCCAGTAGTGCCATAGCAACCGAGGTGGTTACACAGAATATTGACTTTACCATGGTTCAACAAGCATACTGTGATGCATTGATGATCAAATACTCCCATTGAATTTTTGGATTTTTTATGAATTTTCCTTGTTCTTTTTCGGGGCAAATCTTATAAAATCGCAAGGGTATATGTACATTTAATATGAGCACAGGACTGTCACAGTCCTTTTGTTTTATTTTTAGAATCAAATCTGCAATGGACATTTTGTCACAAACAATCCCACACCCAATAAAATCAAACCTAGGCGTGGATAGTGTTGGTTGAATTTCAACAGGAGAACAGAAATTTTGAAGGGAAATACTGGAAGTACTGAACTGATAGTCTGCCAATGTATTGTTGAATCAAACATAGTGGACCGTCTGCTCTGACGTGATCTTTTTTTTTTACTTTTTCCGCCTCTTTAATTGAAACATGTAAACCCTAATGTTCGATTTTTATTTTTTTTTTGCGCTTTCTGTCTGCTAAATTTCAATGTCAATGTTAAAGGCGCTGAACCCCATCAACTAATTTTTTAGCATGCTCATTTGAAATTAGTTAACAGTTTTACCATACTCACACAAGTTAAACTTTCCGCCGAATTTAATATTTCCATTTTGTGGGAATTCTCAAGTTGTGAGGCATATAGCTGTCGACAGGATTACCATTGCCTTGAATTTCGAGTATATTTTGTATGGACAAAGTAAAATTTTACATGAAAATGCCAATCTACGTCAACAGTACACAGCATCTGCACCATCAGACATAACATCATCATCATCATCATCATCATCATCATCATCATCATCATCATCATCATCATCATCATCATCATCATCACCATTAATGAGTTTTATTGTCGTTTCGCCTACACAACGCTTGCATACTATAAACAACCATACAACTCACTGGTGATCGGCTTTTCTCATTTTCGAGTCCTTCTTGTTGTAACGTGTTTGCTTCTGTGTGCGTGTTTTCAAGTTCAATAGATAATATATGATCTATATACCTTACAGTATACTCAGCCAGGCTCTCACAAATGGCAGTTTTAACTCGTTGCTTATCCCTTTAATTTCACAAAATATACCCTCATGTAACTATGTCGTTTTAATTCTGGGCAACATGTTTACAAAGACTTGTCACAAGAAATCATTTTCCATGGGAATATTATAATCTTATCGCATTGCATGACAACATAATTCACATGACAGCATAATCTTCCTGGAAAATGCCAAATTGTGCACCCGTAGCATGAAGCAGTTTTCAAAAATTAGGATAAAATGCTTAATTTTGATGTGTGGTTCTCCGAGCTATGAGATTGGAACCGCGCATGTTTTCCCTAGATTTTTAGCTACACTGTTGAAAAACCAGCAATTCGCTTTATACATACATACACAGTAGAAATGATTCTCAGTAATCCTTTATCTCCAAATTTGGCAAACTCTTTCCAGCAAATACATGTGAGTTAATATACCATAATATAATTAAATTCACTGCGGGGGGGGGGGGGGGGAAGATTCTTTTTGATGGCTTGTTGTGCTTAGCCTTGCATACCCAATTATCCTAATTGAGGGTGAAGAGCTTACATTATGCCAGCTCAGTCTAGATGCTGCCACTTGTATCGACGTAATGTTAACTTCAATTTAAATGAGTTTTTGTGCTATTTAGTTTTGTATGTTATCTTTTGGGACTCCTGCAATCGTTTCATGGCAAGTTAAGCTCCCGCATCTGCACTTGTAGTATTTAAAGTATCCCCTCCGCTTGTCCTGAATCAGTTTGCAAGCTTGGACCATGCCTTGACCCACTTAAGTTTGTGAAGGTCTTAACACAAAATACCATGCCACAATGTCTGTATGCCTACATCAATGTAAAACCACATCTATCAATCATTTATATCTTTTACTTCAAGTTTTACAATTTATGTTGACATTTCTATAATTGACCTAAAATTTATTTTAGAGATTGGTACTTTTAACATGCGTTTTCCCTGTGCCCACAAGTGTTCACCCCCGCAATGCCCTCTCCAGTCTGCTGGAGGTGAGAAAAGTCTATGCTTTGCTGGTTCTGTGAAAGGAGTCAATTATGATGTTTACATTTGCACGCAGTCTTGTATTGCTATACACAGGGCTTTCTTTGTCATTAAGACCGGTCGAGCTAATGACAGAGTGCGAGTGATGTCACGGTCAGGGGAGCGGATGCCGCAATGATTGTCATCTTCGAGTTTTTTTTTTCAAATGAATCTAAATGTTTTGTATTGCCAATATTTTACATTTGCTGGTAGGCCCTGGATGTAGCATACTTATGTATATATATATATATATATATATATATATATATATATATATATATATATATATATATATACATACATATATACATAATATATATTATATATTCATTTCGCACACGAGATGTACACAGTATATGTTAAACGTCACAAAATATAGACCAAAATATATTTCAATAAGGAGGCACATGATAAACGCACTCAGAGAGCTCCTTGTCATGTTTGTCACAGAATAGGAAGTTAATTCGTGCAAAGGTACACGATGCACTGGGGCACTTCTTCACAAGTTAACAAAGAAAAATCTTTATGATCCCTGAGACAAATCATTTCTTGGACAGTGCCAGCATGTATAATATCAAGCGGATTCTGCCTGTAAAGGCATGTTCACGGGAAATATGCCATAGCCTTCCGGTTTCCATATGCACTGTACGTGTGTATTGCAAGGGACTCCCGCGCACAAAGTTTCTCACTGTGTAAAATTTTTGTACATATGAATGCGAAACATCCCACAGAAGACATCCATATATAGATAAAAAAGCTTTAAAAAGTCTGTTTCGTCGGACACAAAGCTTTAACTAATTAGAGCCAAGTACCTTTGATATTTGTGCTACATGTCCTGTAGATCTTAAGCTCTCAACATTCTGTTGGTTAGAAATGGACTTCTTGGTCACCGAAAGGATGTCCCTAAGTAGGTTTGTCGATTACTGTACCGAATGACGTAGGAAAAACAATGATGATACACACTCAAAATATGTAGCACACACGTAAATGTCGAAAACCAAGGAACATGTTCCACTAAATTACCAGATTCTAATGCAAATCTGCAAAAGATAGATTTATAGATTCCTAGCCTAAAAAGTAGTACAACACTCCTCCCCGTACGTAATTAAACAAGTGTATTTAAGAGATGACATTGACAATTTTGCACTGAGTTTGGCAACAAATCATAAACAGTTATAATGTTTGGGAATGAATTAGACTGAATTTTTCAATAAATATACATTAAGTAGAGTGTATTATAAAAAACACACAATGAAAACTTGTTATGTCGTCGTTTAAGTCGTCTGCTGGCAGCGCTTTGTTCAGCATACCGCGGCCTTTAAAGTGTTTGTAGCTCGGTCTACAGCAGTGAGACCTGCAGAAGCTGTGTGATAACGAAATTATGTAACAATTGTTTCCATTTGAAATAAAAAGCAGCACCTCTTTATAACGCCAAAATTAACGTATCTCATACGCGAATCAAAGATATGCTTCATTTCTTTTCTCTTAGCATGTTTAGTGTGCACGTACGCCCTCGTCATCCAGCATACTGTGAATTTACATACATGAGAAACCGTCGCATGATTTCGAAAAAAGGTCGTAAAACAGATATAGTAATAGATGAAAATGCTACCTGGAATGCCATTGGCAAACTAAAGAACGGTAAAGCCTGTGGTATCGATAATAAACCAAACGAATTTTTAAAGCATGGCGGTGAGGCAATTGTTAACTCACTGACGAAAATATTTAAGCTATGTAAAATACTAGAAAGCTTCCCAGACGATTGGTCAAAAGGTTATATTAAACCAATATATAAAGACGGTAAGCCAGAGCTACTCAGCAATTATAGAGGAATTACAATTACTTCTAATGTATATAAAGTGTTTGCATCCATGCTTGAAACACAAATGATGTCTTTCTATGACGAACAGGAAACCTTTGGTGAACTGCAAGGTGCATATAGACAAGGTCGTAGGTTAGAAGATCACTACTTTAGTCTCAAAGGTCTATGTAGTTTAAGAAAGGACAGAAAAGAGAAAACATGGTTAGCATTTCTTGATATCAGCAAAGCTTTTGATACGGTAAACAGAAATCAGATGATGTGCGAACTGTGGAATAGTGGAATTCAAGGTAAAACATGGCGACTAGTACATAGATTGTACGAGAAGGTGGAAAACAAAGTTATATTTGGTCCTTTTGAAAGTAATTGGTACGAAAGTGTTAATGGTGTGAAACAAGGATGCATTCTATCACCCACGCTATTTTCTATTGTCATGAATGATCTGCTCTTTATGCTTAATGAGCAGAGGTTAGGAATAACCTATCATGAGGAACTTATTCCCGCCTTACTTTATGCAGATGACATTGTTCTGATGGCAAATGATGATAAACAACTACAGAAAATGCTTAATATTGCACATAGATTTGCTATAAAATGGGGAATGAAATTTAATGACACAAAATCAAAAGTTATGGTAATAGTTAAAAAACGGATATGACAAGGAAATGGTTTTTGGGAACGTTGACACTTGAAGAATGCACTATGTATAAATGTTTAGGTATTATATTTGCCCAGTCATTACAAGACTCTCTACACATAAAGCAACACTTGAAAGGTAAACTTAGTCGCTTAAATGGATATACATGTAGTATTCTCTCATCGCACGACAATATAAATAGAGTAACGTTTGGTGACAGTCTCTGGAAAAGCCTAATAATGCCTTCACTCTCACATGGCAGTGCAGTATGGTTTAACAATACAAAGGAAAGCACAAGTATTGTAAGATCATTCCAGTACACGGTGGCACGAGCTATTCTACAAGTAAGAGGTACCCCTGCAATGGTGGCAACACTAGGGGAATTTGGCTGGCTACCACTGATAACCATCTTGAATAAACAGAGAGTAAAATATTATCATCATGTAAAGTATAACATTCCAGCAAACAGACTGTGTAAACGAGTACTTTGTGACTTAGAAACAAATTTTCAGTCCGGTCATAAATCTTGCTGGCCATACATGTCACAGATATCCACAATCTTGTCCGAGGCTGGATTAGATAATGTAAATTGCAGAGATACTGGTGACTGGATCTATCCTTTTTGTAAGTTGTCCACGCAAAACTACGTATATGACTTTTTTAAAGATATCGATGAAATGTCCTCCTTGTCATATTACAAATTGATTAAGTATTCCACGCTTGGGGAGAGATACATGTCCCAGGTAAATGACTTCAAGGGCACTAGACTAAAATTTATGGCTAGAACCGGATGTCTAGGATTGGAAGAAACATTACAGAGATGGAATTTGTCCAACGGAATTTGTAAACTATGTAATCAAGGTATAGAAGATTTATTTCATTTCACTTTCACATGTGAACACTTCAAGGAATTAAGAATTAAGATTTGGCGAAATTTGGAAAAATGCCTGTTGGAACATGGCTATACCCATGTATGGGAACATTTTACTCGCTCTTCCTTAACTACGAAATTTACGCTACTGTTTGGAATATCATTCAATTATGACCATGCTGTTAATGATATATTTGACAGTGCTTGTAAAACTTTCCTAAAAGAAGCATGGCGTTGCCGTATGGTAGCTCTTGAAGGTGCTGGCTGTGACATTTCTGTGTAGATTCTTAAAAAATTAACTGTGATATATAAGCTAATGTGTATGTGTGTTTATGTGTGTGTATGTGTGTTTGTATGTATATATACACACATGTATATATATATATATATATATATATATATATATATATATATATATATATATATATATATATATATGTATATATATATCTCCAACTGTGCCTGTTCACAGTAAAGAAATAGAGTTGTACCGTTCCCTGTAAGGTGCAGATTCCATAGATTTTAAATGGAGCTCCTATATTGTATATAAGTTTTATCTATTTTGAAGTATACCTTAATTTTATACATTGTAATTATGACGATGATAAACATTTATTTTCTATATTGTAAACCAAAAGTGCACGATGTACTTGTCCTTACGCTTTCTAGAGTTTTCTCCCAATGAGTGGTTTATCTCTAGTTTTAGCGCGGGGGACAAAACTATGATATTGATGTTTGGTTACACCGGTTGAAAGTAAACTTTAAATGGGTAAGATACTTAGACGCATCATGGAATAAACCCTGTTCCATCGATGCCCCCGGTGTAAAGGGGTAGTTTTCCTGATAAAATTATTTATTTATTTATTATTTACAAACCTTTGGCATTGGGTGCGGAATTCGCGATTTGGTATTTTGAAGAGGTAGCATCCAAAATGTATGTGTGATTAATGTTAAGGGAAGGTTAATTTGTCAAAAGAATGTAATGGACAATATATATGTATATATACATGGAGCTATGAGAAGCCTATTGATGGTTGCATGCGCATGTAAAAAGTAAATTCCAAAATGGTAAATGGATGCTGTTCCACGTACGGCTCAATGCTGAACGTAGATACAGCCCTACCACACACAAATCCTTACTTTGTAATATAGACGGCTTCTTGTAGTATACTTGGACGCATCATGGAATAAACCCCGTTCCGTTGATGCCCCCGCTGTAAAGGGGTAGTTTTCCGAATAAATTATTATTATTATTATTATTATTATTATTATTATTATTATTATTATTATTATTATTATTATTATTATTATTATTATTATTATTATTATTATTATTATTATTATTATGGCCTATTGCTATGATATTAACACAGGACACGAATTTATGATAAATTGTTATTCTGTGGCATGGTAAGACGTGTTATATTCGCCTGTCTTTATAGGGGCGTTAGAAATTTAAACCATAATTCCCAGTTTGAAGGGTGCCACAATTACGTGTTACATCATGAAAGGTTGGTTGGTCCATGTTTAAATCCATTAAGCCATGTCTACTTGTGAATGCGGTAGAATGTGTTGATGAACAAATCCATGACCTCAAAAATAGTCAGGACACTAGCCCCAATGAAGAGTCCAAGCGAACCACCCAGGTCATCTGAAGCAGACAATGAAATATACAGCTTGAAGTTCATAGTAACATGCTTTCTTCAAAATAATCAGTAATATTTCCTTACTTACACTGCGTCGATAGTGTCTAGGCCCGCATACAATATGCGCTCAGAGATACCTTTATACAAATCTTCATTGGGGACAAGTTGGCATGAGCTACTTGATACCCTTTCCTGGTTAACATAAGATTAAGTCAACAACCGTCCTTCGCCATGCTATTATTTCAGGTATCATCTACAATACTCGGCAAAAATGTTGACGAGAAATCTATGTAACAAGATTGAGGCAGACGATAATTTACATCCGGACTCCTTAGAGCGCTTTGAGCGGGAAAGCATTAAGGTGAGCACAATGTTTAAGTCAATCTCGTATTGATGCCGACACTCTTAGTAATTTTTAAAACTTTCCTGCAATGTCAGAATATGTTCTTGAACATGTAAGAAAATAGATATACAGCTGGAGAAGTGTGATAGTGCATTACTTCATATATTCAGCACTTTCACCAAATTTGTCACCTTCATACATATATACCGGTGGCATAGTGGTCGTCTTATTTATTTTTAAGGTACCAAACTTCCAGGAGCTTATATTTTATGACAGTTTACCAGACGTCTTGCTTCTTGTAATCACCCAGCATTATTCAATATACATGTACTTTTTTTCGGCAGTTCGAAGAAAGGGCCAAAATTGTTTTATTGACACGAATGGCACAGGACTGGCTGGGATGGTTCGATTGCAGGGTTGAGTTAAGAGATGCAAACGAGAAACTGGACAATGTCTTGGGGGGGGGGGGCGTTATGTACTCCAGCGGTGGGGTGACTATAGGTATTTGCAATTCACCGCCAATGGCGGTTCTGCGTTAACGCTTTTGTTCAAAGTTCGGCTGATCATATGTCATTAAAATTAAGGCTAAATATAAGGTTCCATTATTGGATATCGTCGAAAAGTCGACACAATCCTATTAATGTTTGCAAGTTGTTGCAAGGAATTTATACAGAAGTTAATGTGGATTTGTTGTAAAACCTATGAGAATTATGGAGCTAGATTATATTAAATTCCCAGACGGTATGGATATAATTTTTGTGATTGCACACATTATTTAGATTGCACACCTTATGCTTTTTTGGCTAGTTTTGCTTGATGCTCCTTTGTGCGGGATATGTACACACACACACACACACACACACACACACACACACACACACACACACACACACACACACACACACACATATATATATATATATATATATATATATATATATATATATATATATATGTGTGTGTGTGTGTGTGTCTGTGTGTGTGTGTGTGTGAGTGTGTGTGTGTGTGTGTGTGTGTGTATAACGACCTCTGGTGCACTCGCAATATTTGAATGTATTGCGGTCAATGCATACATAAAAGCTATCAAAGTAGAAATGACATAATACATACTCAGGAGACTAGTCCAGGTATAGGCCTTCTGTTGCTCTACTTCCTTGTAACTGAGAGTGTGCAGGTACAAGTCCACCCGCATGAAGTTTTCCCTGTCCAGAACACACGGAACATCATTGTTTGTATACGAGAAAAAGCTGCTGTTTATTAGTCTATTATTCATTTTGCGCAAGAGTAATATATACATATAAATATATATATATATATATATATATATATATACATATATATACATATATAAAATATTTGATAATTTCAAGATTGCATTGCACCTGCACACAAAAAATTGAAATCTTATACATGGATCGTGCAGTAATCTTCTCCGTTGTTTCTTATGACTGTTTGTACCAACAGGGTATCAAGGATTAATTATTGATTTGGCCGCATGTCTGCATTTTGGTTTTCTTACAATAATTTTTTCAAATGCACAAGTTGGCTCACTGTATACATCTATGTACAAGTGAACCTGCAGAAACTCCCCTTTATCTGTTTATGCTGTTCCATTTTTTTCCTGAGTACTTAATTAATAACAACAAACACAGAAAGTAAAATAAAAAAAAATTATATTAAAATTTTAGAATACAGCGTAACTACAGTGTTAAATTATGGATATGCATTTGATATTAAATGGTTGTTACTTCATGTTCTATATTATCAATTCTGAAGCTATGTTTTCATATCATGCACGAACTAGCAATGAACAGTTCTGCCAACGTACAGTTTGTGATATGTATCTCCGTTATGCTTGCTTTCCCTTTATATTAATGTGCTTCTTTCAAAAGGACAATAATAGCGTTGCTTTCCATAATGGATTAACAATGAACAAAAAGTGAAATGCATTTTAAAAGGTGAGAAGCTACCAGATCAGATAAAACAATCCATGTATTTATGTTCCACACAACGGTTTTGCCTTTCAGAACGTTTGGTTCTATGGAACGTAATAAAAATAAACATTAAATGTCTACACAGGCAACTTGATGCTGGGAGAGAGGTTCTTTGGATAACATATAGTAACTGTACCCATTTGTTCATCAATAGTTTATCATATCGCGTGCAGCCAATAAATTCATACAGAAGTTTGGCATTCGTGCGTAAAAGTTCTACCATGGACCACATTTAAATGAGTGAATATACCACTCTGTCAAAGAATCAGCAATTATTGACACCACTCACTATTGAGAAGAAAGACAACATAACACATAGTATGTTTACATTTAAAGCGGCATATTGTCAATTCATGTATCCGATGTTATTATACAACTTACTAAGCGGTAATGGCCATCCACAAAATGCCAGTCATGTTTTTCTACATCCTAGCCCCTCCCCCATGCAAAACCTGACCAGGGTTTTTGGATTGCGGCAGTTCAGAGCCACTCAAAGCGCCCCCTGTGGTCACATAGCGGTTTCGGCGTCTCATCTTGAATATCACTTAGACATTTTTCGGAACCGTCTCATCTTGAATATCACTTGACATTTTTCGGAACCGTAATGTCATGCGACCCCAGAATGCCGATAAATTATAATTGGCATTTTTGGTGAATTTGCATACAGATTAATCATAATAAAAAGGATTTGATTCATGTATAGGTCGAGAAGGTTTCAGGACATTTTTTCAGGTGCGATTTTTTTCGAATATAGGGTGCTTTGCTAAATCTGTTGCTTTGAGTACAGATTTTGAAAACGTTGAGACCGCAATCTTGAATTTGTTTATCAAGTGACAGGAAAGTAAGCAATAAAGTTGCCGCTACAGGATCCTAGAACGTGTTAGGCTGTACAGTGTGCGGGGTGGGGATTGGGAAATGTTGAGGAAGGCGGAAAGAGAAACTAGAAAAGAGGCTTAGGTGCTACTAGGGATGTGAGACAGGTTGAGACATGGAGAGAACAGGGACAGGCAGCGAGGGAGGTTGAGGATAGGTTGGAGGACGGGTGGGAGGCCGGGGTGGTGTAGAGAGGAGGCTGCTGAGGAGGACGCGTACGGTGTGACGGGTGCTGTATGCAGTAGGTGTTTGGTGCTACTAAGCTCTCCCAGCCATGGAAGTGGCATGTGAGAGGTTTTCAATACTGGTGTGGTGACTTCAGGAGGTATGAGATGTTAACAGCGTGTTAATAGCTTTAAAGCTAGATCAAGACAGGCGATTATAGCCAGGCTGTGGGTGATGGGGATAGCGGACATCTGATGTTTTCTGAAACGCCTGTCAAAGAGAAAGAATATGACATTGCATGCGCTCAACTACAGAGTGAAAATTAGTGGTAAAAGGTTAAAGTCAGTAAAGAGAAGATTAGAAACAAAATCATATTAAATTGCACGAGATGTTGGTCATTTCTCTCCCTGATCTCTTATATCAGAACTTCATTTAATTCATACGTAACCCAATTTATTTATGTGTAATAATTCAGTGAACATAGTTAAGATTTGGTAATACGGCAGCCACAATTATAGCTATTTATGGTACACTACAGACAAGTAAATTTTGTAAAACTTAATTTGTTCCCGTGCTTGATTCCTTTCTTAAATTTGGACTAAGAAATATTTCATATGCAGTTTTACACCTGCGAGGGGACAAAAAAAATCATGTTTAACGGTTTATTGCAAATTTCAGCGCTCCTATGTCTTGCAGTGGTGACCTGCACTGGAGCTAACGAAAGTAACTTTCTGATTACCTCAGCTAAAATACATAATAGACTAAAAGGTAAGACGAAGTAGCACGAATTTTGATGTTCTGCACAAGCTGCACATCATTTTGATAAATTTGAGAAAATGGGTCCAGAAGCAGTGGACATAACTCAACAGGCAACAGTGGTTCAACGCAAATTAAAAACATTCAGGATCGAAAGAAGAACTAGAACTAATTTGTACCAATGGCGCAGCCATAATAACTCTCAAACAAAATGCTGTCATAAGGCAATGACTGAATAAGTAAAAAACAAACGTCTTTCTGGAAAACCGTGTAGAGAACGTTGGTGCTGGATGCATAGTGTAATATTTGGTGGGATTGGAGTGACAAGATACAAACAGATGTAGCTTCAGGTAAACACGTTTTGCAACAGTGCATGCGCAATTTAATTTAAGGTAAAGAATAGAAATAAATTAAATGCTTTTTATATATAGAATACAAATGGCTTACTTGGCGAACTTTAGATCCACTTTACTGCCTTGCTGAAAGTCATCTAATGAATGCCGCACCTTTGCAAAAGCTTCAGCAAACTCATCGTCTATGTTTGCCAAAGTTGTTTTGATGTTCGCATGGTGACGTATATCTGCAACAAATGCTTCTATCTCTCCACCCTTTCCCAACAGATTAATTTCTGCAATATCTGCATTTAAGTACTTTTGTAGTTCCTCATCGCTTAAGCGATAAAATGTTTTTTCATTCATTTCCAATAAACGTCGAAAAAAATGCTTCATGTCTGTCTGGAGTGTCTTGTTAAAACACATACTTAAATAATCGTCGTGTATCCGTATGTACACCTTTTTAAGCGATGGTTCTATCGCCATAGTTCTCCATATGACATATAGGCTTGATTGAAATTTATGCAACCAGTCTCGCAGTGTGCGAGCACGAGATCTCGTTTCGCTGAAAAAAACTTGGATTTGATTGAGTGCTTTATCAAGGTTACTCTTCTGCATAACCTCGACAAGGCTCGACTTTCTTAGTTCTGTGTCACTCAGGAAATGATAAGCAAGATACGCAAGGGGGGAAACAATCGTTCTCAATGTTTCATTAACTGCTATTAGCGATTGTTTCAGAGTGTTCGTTGTCAATTTAATTTCAGAAACAATGCTGTGAAATGACGAATTTAATGCTTTAAATTTTAATATCTTCTGGTCTACAAGGCTCTCGGCTTTTTTAACTATTCTATCACCAAAAATAAATCTATAGTAATTAATTCTTAAAACTGCATTAAAGAACTGTGTCTTAAGAGTATTCATCTCTGTTTGATTAAGCGTATTATTTTTACACAACAGTAATGCTTGGTCCTGTAATCTGTCAATGGTTAAACTGAAGTTGTTGAAAAACATATTCAGCTTGCTCATTTTAAATCTAGTTTGGAGAGAAAAAACATGTGACAAGAGCTCTTTGGGAATGTAAAGAGAGTCATAACGCTTCCCTGGGGTTAACATATAGTTTGTAATTTTGCCAGTGCCTTTATAACTTTTATACGCACCAGTAAAGTTTCTTTTCCCTAACTTTAACATGTGTTTCCTCAGTTTCAAATCCTGTTTAACTCGTTCATAAACAAGATTTCTTTCCATGGGTTTATTCATTGGTGTTTTTAACAGAGTATTAACCATATCCTCATAGATAAACATTGTCTGTATATAGCCAGTTGTAATGTGTGACACCGTTCTCTCTTCCATGACTTGCCAACCACGCGTATAGTCATTATGAACTTTAAACTTGACATAATTTAATCCTCTTTTTAGGTGAAAGTCAATTCTGGGGACAATATCATTCACACAAGCAGTGACACGGTCTATAAGATTTTTAAGCCTTCCATCCACAGCATTGAAAACATTGCTCAATTTATGGTGGCTCTCGTGAAGTCCCTTCATGTCCTTTGTATCTGCCGCCACAATGCCAGAGATAACCCGTTGTGTTATTTCTCGCAAATTAAGAAATCTCTGTGATAAATTGGTGATTATAGTCCCATGTAGCCATTTGTCCATGTCAAAATTGGAGGTGCTTGCATAGGTGATTGAAGTGGGATATATTGTTCGAGAGCATGCGACGGGACAGTTACAGTCGTTGTCCTTCTGCTGAAATGTATCTGTGGGCAGGGCAAAGTTATCTTTATTTAGCTTTACAGGATATTAAATCAGTGTTGTATCTTTAACTTGAAGATAACATACTCGCTGGTGGAAAGTGTCGGTCTACACAATTGAGTGTGCTGGTAAACTTGGTCGGGTATAATTTGTTAAATATATCCACCATTTTGAATTTTTTCTTCACTTTTGTTGTAGAGACCTTAAAGAATCGTGATTCGTAGAGTGAGGAAGGCCCCCAGGAAAATGCTGCCACACAAAGACAGCTCAAATCCCTTTATTTGTGGCGAATTGGAGTAGAACTGAATGTTTCCGGATTTCTTAGGTACTAAACCAATTTTTGCAATTGCTAAGGAGTTCTCTGAAAGATTTCAATGTCTTTTTATAGCACGAAATGAAATTTCATTAAAAGTGCGTTTTTATCTTTTTTGCAGAATCGTACCCCTATTTGTTCTTCAAGGAAGGAAATTTCACCGTGTCAAGGTACTTATTGTTCCTTGAACGGGACCTTTACTTACCCATTGCTTTCCTAACACAAATGATGTACTGCGAGAATGTGCACACAATGGGGTGACCTACAATGTATTTGTGGTGCGTATACCAAATAAAACCTTTTCATGTCAAGAAAGCAACCAGTTTTGTCACTTCGAAAGTAAATAATCTTCATTTATTCTAAAATTACCGAAATAAAAGTACGTTAAGATACGTTAACATGGCCTGTAACTTGCTGATAAAATTAAGTAATGTTAAAAATGCAGTACATTATTCAGTAAAAAGGCAGTATCATACAGGCACATCACGCAAGGAAGTCCAAATACTTGTCAAATCTACCTTCTTTGGTGTCATTATTGGGTTTGGAATTTATGAGCATGGATCATGTTTTTCTGTACTATTAGAATTACCATCAACTTTTCATAAATTGAATATACACATGCACTGTACGTAAAATGCAAAATCCCTGAACCAATGATAGTGGTAAATCTGTGAAAACTCATAAGTTCAAAGATTTGGTACTATAGTTATTTATTTTAAAAACTGACAGCATCATATAGAATAGACAATTTGCGCATCGGATGCCGAAATTCGTCTCAAAATCACATTGTATTGCCATCATTTGTTATAAATTTAACATAAATGTACACTGTGCAAAAGGAAAGCTTTGATAAAGAGATTAATAACGTGTCAGTAAATACATAAACTGTTTAATTTAATATTCAGTACACGGGTGTGGCATTTGTTAACATTTGTAGACTCACCTAAATGAGAAGGCATATACGGCAGCCTACAATGACACTTTTCATTTAGGTATCTGGTCTGACAATCTAATAAGCAGGCATCCCATGAGTAGGTTTTGTAGAAATGGAGAGGTTTTTCATCACACTGGCCATATGGATGCCTTAATGTCTGTATCTGTTTAGATATAGTAATAAGCAATAAACGACTTTGTGTGTGTTCCGATTGCATCAATTTTGCGTTAAGCAATTGCTTAAATATGCAATGATACTGCATTCAGGATGTTATGAAAGATATATTTGAAACAAATTTGCCAATATATATAGCTACAGTCTCATGGCTGTTGATTTTAATAATCTCTGAACACTTTGAACAGTGCATACAGCTGTAAACACTGTGAACAGTGGAAAAAGCTGTAAGCACTGTCAACAGTGGATAAAGCTGTAAACACAGTCAACAGTGGATAAAGCTTTCAACACTGTCAACTGTAGATAAAGCTGTAAATACAGTCAACAGTGGATAAAGCTGTAAACACAGTCAACAGTGGATAAAGCTGTAAACACTGTCAACTGTAGATAAAGCTGTATATACGGTCAACAGTGGATAAAGCTGTAAACACAGTCAACAGTGGATAAAGCTGTAAACACTGACAACTGTAGATAAAGCTGTAAATACAGTCAACAGTGGGTAAAGCTGTAAACACTGTCAACTGCAGATAAAGCTGTAGGCACTGTCAACTGTAGATAAAGCTGTAAACACTGTCAACTGTAGATAAAGCTGTAAACACTCTCAACTGTAGATAAAGCTGTAAACACTGTCAACTGTGGATAAAGCTGTAAACACTGTCAACTATGAATGAAGCTGTAAGCACTCTCAACTTTGAATAAAGCACACTTTTTTGTTTTCTTGTCTTCATACCATTGACACAGGTAGTTCAGCTATTATGGCATATCACTTAACGCATTGAATCAAATGTCCTAATCTCTTCCGAGTTATTACTATTCGATATACGTATTAGCAATGTTCTTTATTATATATTCATATATAGATATGTTGAAAATATTAGTATTACTCTTGGTATAAAACGTTCATTTGTTCTGTTTTTTATTTTTTTGTTTGGTTTGGAAACAGAAAGATATTGCATATGCATATCATCAGTGGGTGACTATCCAAATTACTTTCGCAGCCTAACTATACGTTACATCACGTCACACCATATGACATCATACAATATCATATAAGGATAACTCATTTTCGGTGGAAGTTACAGACACGAGTCTGTAACAAAGGCGAAATAAAACACTGACACATGTTCTGTATATTGAAGCACACACAACATTTGTCATTAAGCAATCGCAGAAATGAATACTTTCAGTAAGTGAAAAAGAAAGTGCATTTATCTATATCAACAAAATAGATCACTGTCTACAAACAACATAATAAAACACACAAGTATAGTGAATTGTGAAAGCATGCTAATCTTATCTAACATTTGATGTTTACCGAGTACGTGTTTATGCCTAAAGAAGCGTGTTTGCCTGGAGATATAGCCTGACCGTAGTTTCGTACTAAAGGAATATCCAGCTGGTCGTGAACAAGGATTTTAAGACCAGCCCCTTCTGTCGGTCCTTTCATATACTCATACTGTTCTATGTTAAACAGCAATCTGAGCCCGTATTCTGCTCCTACAAAAAGAAAAACACTCGATTCAACCCTAAGACAGTAACGCTTAAGTATTGACATGTAGGAAGATTTTTGTCGAAATTATTAAATGGTGTCAAACGCAGTTAATTCCGTCTTTCCAGCATTTTGGATCGGGGTTTGTTTTCCCAATCTAGAATAATGTAGCAATAATGAACAGTTCACAGTGCGACTAGAAGAATACGAATAAGAAACTGTTGACTTATTCACGTGGGCCCAGGGGTCGTTCTGTTTGCTTATAATATAATGCACTGTGAATTTGACCTGAAAGGTTAGGACATCAACAAATTATCAGGGAAGCTCAGTTTGATGCTTCGTGAACTTTTTACACGCTGATTTCTTTTGTCCTCTGTGGAAAGGAGCAGGTAACATTGCGAGAGTTGCATTCAAGACACTTGCTTTCAGGCGAAGCTTATGTTTCATTATGTGATGATATCTTTCCCATTTAATGTGACAGAGACAAAATTATAAAGTAAAGAAAATTATTTTAAACTTACCCCAGCTGGCTAAATTATGTTTTACGTTTACATTCTACAAATAAAAATTTACTTTGCAATCGAAACTCCTACAACTGTACTAGAGTTTAAAGTCACTTTTCACTTACAAACTTTCATATCATTTACTTGTTCACGTGAGAAAACATGGATATCAACCTATTTTCTGAGGAGTGCCTTTTACGTTAATGCGTTTTAGTTTAGTTACATATAGTGTTATGTTCGACATCCGGTGAAAAGAACAGAATTAAAAGAAGTCGTGAAACTTGTTCTCTGTTTCCAATTTTACATAAAAGCAAAATATTTAAAATTCACACTATCCCATGAAATCCTCTCGTAATGTTGATGACTTCCCTGCTCAACTTTCTTCTAAACAAGAGTCTTTCTAGGACATCACTGAATCCAATAGTAAGCTTCTACACCAAACCGTAAAAGTAAGGCTCCTTTCACCCAAAGTCACCCTAAAATTCTTCTCACTATAGCATGCATCAACCATGTAGATTTATCATAAAGAATATAGTACAGGCCTATAAATCATTGGGGCCTATTTTGCATCTCTGTCCCCATATTTATGATCAAATGCAAAGCCTTGTGTTGTATAAATATTTAATTTCAACAAAGGTAAGTGCGGAAAGTACACAAGTTGTAATGTGAAACAAATATATGAAAGGACAGCATGTTTGCACCAATGAGGAAACAGCAAAATACAACTTATCATCTTAACACAATAGACAAAATGTGTTATTATTTTCGAGGATGGTTAGTGTATTAACCATGTATGTACTCACACACCACACGACATCCACCCAGGGTAGCATGCCATTTTGGAGAGGTGCATGGTTGTGAAAGCGAATTCTATGGCTTTTCTGTAGCTACGAGGCTATTGGATAGTCTGTCGAAAACATTTGCTTTTCTTTTTCTTTTTTGTTTGAATTTAACCTTTGCAGTGTCATCATCATGACATATTTAGTTTGCTAAAAAACTCAGAGAAACCAACCTGACTGTGTCACTTTTAGGGGTGACTTGGAGTCTGTGTTGAAGGAAAAACATACGCCGTTGTCTGTAAATATAGTGCTGAAGTTTTGCCAGTTGCAAGGTTGTTTTTCCCAATGGCAGCTGTAAAGATCGTAGAAAACCCATGTACGTGATGCATCATTATATCAAAGGAGGTACTTAAAATATTTAGGCACCATGAAATTATTGTCGCTGCATCAACGTTTTGCTTAATTTGTGAGGGCTCTAAGCCATCAAATATATTATGAATATTTTTCTAGATATTGGCAAGATTAATGGCATTTGTAAAACATTGTTTTACTTGAGATTTGGACCAGTAATGTGATCTTTTGATGCACCATGCTTTTGTTTATTATTCACCTTGGTGCATGAATGGAGTGTTTCCCTTAGACAGAATTGCGATATAGCAATTACCGATGTGTGGGTTGTTACACATCACAGGGCGTGGCTTCCTTTATTTAGTCCAATTTGGTGAAATCAGTGATTTTTTTCACTTATTAGCCCTACGAGTCCGCTTTTGTCAGCACGTCTAACGCTGTAAATTATAAAGACATATTAGTCATTGCAGTGCGCTTCCCACAGGTCCCTTCTTCTATACTCTTAAAAGAGCGGGCAGGTAAATACAGTATAAAATTGCCTTCATACTGCATTTTTAGTCGTCTAGCATACTGTGTGTTAAGAGGGTCGTGACCACTTCAAGTGAGGGAGCACACTACAAATATCCAATTAGAATACTGAGAAATATTAGCTTGGCAACATTAAGTATTTCCCAAGGGAAGATACAGCCTGCTAATTGAATAAGCATTGAAACTCACTATATCCCTCACTTTTTCATTAACCAATGAGAATATCCCTTTTTTGCTACACCAACGACCAGCCGCACTGACCTACACAGACCAGCTATGGCTACTAGAAGGGAAAGGCAGCTAGGCCTATTAGCTGGTAAATGTGTGCAATATGAGGCACTAACTAACAGGAGATTTGTCCCTGTTACTGAAAAATGAGACTACCAGGATTACTGAACAACAACAAAAAATGAATACTAGTAGGCCTACTTAGGATACATAGATCATCCTGTTCCACTGCAGTGTCCTTGCCTGTATGAATCCCCTTCGAGGCTGTACCCGCCATAGATCTTGGGGTCCGGGCGGATGCAGGCTCCCGGGGATCCATACAAGTAAGGATAATGAATTGGCACAGCAAAACCGCTAAAAATATTGCATGCAGCTTCATTAAGAATGAGACGTTGCATATTACGGACAGCTTCCCTCATAATAAAATCCTGTATATCATAGACACTTTACCTGATAATAAGATCTTGTATAGTGTGTGCAGCCTTGCGGTATACGTACTCCATGCTAAGATTAGTAAAATTTGACGATATATGTGACAGATTGGACTGAGAGTACAGGTGGCTTAGTGACCGATACCAGTCATTCTCGTGGGCGACAGACATTCTGAAACAATCGGACCAAGTATACAGTTACTTGCAACTACTGTAGTAGGTAAATGAAGCGCATTTTGCAAAAGTGGAAATGAAACGCATTAATTTGTTTTAGAAATTCATGCGAACTGGGTTGATGTTCGTATTGTCCACACATGCACTGCGGGAAGGAACACGATCATCAATGCACGTCTTTAAAGTATTATACATTCAAATTTATATTTCCGGGTTTTTTCGTGGACTTATCAATTTACCTCCTTAAATGTAATATACAGCCAAGTCATAGCGTTCAACTCGTTTTAAATGTGATGCCAATTTTGGACAACAAAACTAATTTTTTATAAACTGATTCAGACGTGCGGTCCTTTAGTTAGTATTTTAGACCCCAGAAGCAATTTGATAAGGAGTACGATTCATAACTACTCTTAGAATATTCAAAATGCCTTCACATACATCGTGGGTGGCGTTGTATGCTTTTGCAGACCTTTGATAACTCGGCTGTGTACAACTACAACTGCATATATTTGTTGAGTTTTGGTAGGTGATGCAGTGTTATAAATACACATGTTCGTGTTGATGGCTGTACATGTACTTCTTTGGGAAAGGGTGACTTTGACATCGTGATATTCATGATTAGATTTACCCGACCAGTGTTTTTTTATTGCCTTCGAATGCCTTTGACCTGTGAAATATTTGCGTTGTGGAATGATACACTGATGGTTTAGCTTGTTGAAATGAAAAAAGCTGTGTTTATATTCATGTGACTACATGTTTTATACTAATTGCAAACGTTGATAAAGGCACTTAAAAAAACCAAAGCAAACCTTTTTTTGTAGAAATCCTGTCGTCTTTAGTTTTTTTTTTTTTTTTTACTTCTGCACATGCCATGGGAATGGTACAGACAAATATGTTCTTGCTGGAATATCAAAATCTGCTGTAAGAAGAAGGTTGCGGCTAGACTGGCTGTCGTCTGGTTCGTCATATTTGTCCCAAAGGAGTTAATACACAGGGGTGTTTAATGGCGACGTGGGTCCAGTGGATCGCCGAAGGCGACGAATGTCTAACCGCGACATGGGACCAGTGAGCCGCCTAAGGCGACGAACCAGACTGGTAGGGTTAACAAAGTTCCACCCTCATCCTGCAGATTGCGCGGACCGGTGAAAATTTGCACCGGCTATAAACAGCCAATCAGAAAGCAGGTCACCATTTGACATGCAAAATTTGCATTTAATATCTAAACAAGACGGCATGGCCAACATGGTAGTAGCAGCCACACTCAAGGACATTGTACACTTTATAGCTTAAAAACTTGGTCGGCCTGTGGTATCAGGAGTTCAACTGGAAATACTAGAGTACATAGGCAAAGGGCAGGATGTTTTTGCATCTTTGTCGATAGGTTCGGGCAAGTCTGACGTACATGGCGGTACATTTGTGCTGCATTGGGCCAACCACGGTCATCTCACTCTCAGTCTCAGTCTCAGCGAGGATCCCTCAGCCTCATACATTGTAATCATTGTATCGCCTTTAGTAGCCATCATTAAAGAACAGGTAGCATTTTTAAAGGAAAAGGGAATGAAAGCAACCCATGTAGGAGATGAGGAATGTGATTTGGAGGGCCTAAAGAAGGGGAATTACAACTACGTGTTTGGCAGTCCTGAATCTTCCCTGTCTGCCAAGCACAGAAAGCAGATTTTCACAAACCCCATCGACTCTACAAGTCACGACTTGGTGCTATATTCATTGATGAAAGTCATTGTACAGTGAAATGGTAATGTTTAACTGCGACATGGGATCAGTGAGTCTCCGAAGGCGACGAACCAGACCGGTGCAAATTTCCACCGGTCGGCGCCAATGCGGGTGGAACTTTGTTAACCCTACCAGTCTGGTTCGTCGCCTTCGGCAACTCACTGGTCCCACGTCGCGGTTAAACATTCGTCTCCTTCGGCGACTCACTGCACCCCACAACGCCGTTAAACACCCCTGTGTATTAACCCCTTTGGGACAAATATGACGAACCAGACGACAGCCAGTCTAGGCTGCGGCATATAAACAGATTCTTTCAGTAGGTCAGTAGAAATTTACTGAACGTTTGTTCGACATTCCGTGCTAAACCAAGGCTGGAATAAATTCTACGGCTAAGGTTAATGGTTGTAAAAATATGAACAAAATAAACACGGGATTAAGTGAAGCAACCAATTTGTAGCCGATCCTGTATTGTAACATGATGGACCTCAACCGTATTGTTTATATCAAACACATTACACATATAATGACAATGCCCATAATTGGGAAAGTAGATTGACCTCATGATATAAAAAAAGGTAGGAACAAATGTAGGTTCATGCGTGTACCTCTCTGCAGCGCTCATTTTCATAATATCAATTACCAGAACCAGATACTGATTTGCATAATTGCCTTTGTTGCATTACTCTATTACTTCAAAACAAATATACTATTTAAGCATGTGTTAACAAAAATAAACGGCGGGAAAAATTTATAAATCCAGCAATAAATGAAAGTATGAGTGGAGTAACTAATGAGGAAAGGCAAGTATGAATGGATAAATCAATTTCAACCAATTGTATTTGCTTATGAACATTAATGCCAGTGGGGGCCAACAGCGTAACTTTGACTGACCTGAAAGCGTTCAGGCTACAAATGGTGATGGCTGGAAATCTGAGCGTGTGGTTATAGTTGATCACCACTTTGACAGTTGTTGGCCAGGAGCGATGGTAGCGGACGTTCTGCACCATTTGATAGAGAAACAGACCTGTTCCAGTCAGCAGTAGAACGATCCAGCTATACCTATAAAGACATGTATGCAAGCATTCTGTATTTATACCTGTATTAACCCGTTTATACAGGCCTTAGTTTATTTACGCCGGAATCAACTCGCATTTGACTATACACATCACGAAGGTATACATCACCCCAAAGCGGCATTCAATGTACATGGAAATATTCATGTTCCACAATGCGTATTTCTCTTATTTAAACAGGACGCTTTTTCAGTGCTGTTTCACAAATTATTGTCGTATGTTATGCAAATTGTATTTGGACGAAGTGTTGCAAAGGTCATTAATAATGTGAGGGCACTAAAGTTCACGCGGGTATCATTTGAATCAAGTTGTACATTCAGCAAAATGACCGTATGTACTCCTTATATTGCTAGATTCCTGCAAATAGCATATCAGTGTGACATACTGATTCATGAACGTATTCTGCTGAATACTTCTGAGCACAGTACAAAATATTTCGATATATGGTTGCTTTTCGTTGCGGCTGCTCAGGATGCTCACGATTGAACATTACCTTTTGCTAATCACGTTGTCGTTCATTGATTTTGTGGAAAGTAGAATCGTTACAAGCAATAAAGTCATAGGCACATTTCTATGACCACGAATGAGAGAATAAGAAGGAGAATCCCTGCTTAAAAAAGGAAAAAAACCTCTTATAAATTCCGTTTGGGGATACTGAGCTTTAAATAATGTAGGCATCTGATATCCCGAGCGATCTCTGAGAACCTTTCCCCCTCGCCCATTCCACATTGGGATCCCTATCGTTTCGCAGCATACACTTAAGATCTTGACTTATGACCTTTTGAGGTAAACTGTACCTTAAAAACCGTTTATTGTTACAATTGAGCCCATCATAAATGATATCGGATGAAAAAATACCAAGTCTTGGACAAATGAACTCTTTCAAATGCTTATCGACTTAATCTTTTACCTCGAGAAGTCAAATGCAAATTATAGCAAATTATAAAAATTGTCGTCATTAAAATGCATATTTTTGAGCCCAACATAATCAAAATCACACGAAAAGTGACCAGGATATGGCTGGATAAAAATCTTCAGATAGCCGCCTAGTATCGACCTGTGAAGTTACGAAGTTTAATGGAAGGTGCAAAAAAAAAAAAAATTGCATTGCTACAGTTCCTACATAAGGAGGCAAACATGATGAAAATCAGATGAAGATTGACAAGCTTATAGCTATTTGAAAGTATTCAATTCCATCCAGCCATATCCTGGTCACTTTTCATCTGATTTAGAAAGTAGTCAAATAGTTGAGTGACCTTGACCGTTTATATTTTAAGTCAAATGTAAAGATGCAAAGTTAAACCTTGAACAGGCCATGCACCACACCTAATATCCAGCAAATCTATCCTTAATTTTGCTATATTATACCCGTACAGTGATGCAATTCCATAAAAGCCTTAATACACACCAAAACACCGTACATATACAAAAAAACAAAAAACAAAAAAAAAAAAAAAAAAAAGCTATCGCTACCCGGTAGCCAGAATTTGAACTATGGGACCCCAACTGACCCTTTATTATTGATGTATCATCATCTCCTCCACAAAGTTCTCAGTTCCCGGTGGGCAACATCCATTTGCAAAAGCAAAGCATTCCATGCAACGGCTTTTGAAAAGAAGTTTAAAATCTTAATTGTGGCGGGAGAGAGACAGAAACAGATGGGCAGATGCCTGATCATGAGCCATCGTATAAGTTCACATGACATACAAGGTAGCTGAGCTAAACATCAATGTAGCTTGACCATTTTTTCAAGCTTGATAGAGGCCCACCAAAAGTAGATTTAGTCCAAATTTGAAGTGTATCTGGCAAACGATTTTGGAAAACATATGTCAAAAATGTGAACTATGGGCAGACAGACAACGGACAAACGTACAGCAGACGCCTGACCATCCTTTTATCCCAGATGAATGACAATTCAACTCAGCTAAAAATAAAACATGAAAAGGGCATGACCTAAAGGTCAAGGTGATAAATTATGTTTCAGGTGCCACCCTTCAGTACACAAATGTAATCCTACTAGAATGATGACCAGCAGGGCTCATCTGCATCTAAAAATTTCGCACAAACAATTATTTGGAGCAAAATAAATAAACATGAACAACGTTATATTTTCAAACGGCCCATACAACGACCTTAAAACTTGGCCGGTAGGGTACACATGTGTTTTGTTTGCAGCCGGAGACCAGCAATGTATACGGACTTGAATTGGTGGATATTTTTTCAAGTTGGGGGAGAGGGGCGGCTGAGGAAGATATTTTCAACATGGATAATTTCGACACGGCGCCTTGATCACTAAAGAGTGCGTGAGGATCACTGATAAAAGTATGCCTGAAACATCAGTGGCAGTCACATTCCGTGATACAAGGACATCTTGCCCGCTTTACAGTTTCTGAGAATCTACGGGCACAAAACTAAAAGCGTAAAATAACTAGAATGTTTATTCAAATGGCCACATGAACAAGACCTTTAAACGATGCGCCGAGGGAACCAAGTTTTCCGTAGATGGTGTGTTTGGTCTGATCAGATAAAAAAAATGGAGGTTTTTATAAAAAAAATGTGAAAGTAAGATGCGAAATTCAGGAAAAGTAGGTAATCAAGACCACTAAAGTTTTTGTTTAGGCCACATGGGTGCAGCGTTGCCACGAGGGGAAGGTATGGTCCGGATATGTTAATATTAATATTTGGGACAACCAAAATGGAAGACAAAAAACTATCAGAAAACTACCAGAACACGTTTCAGAAATTGAAATATATTATGTGGCATGGCTTGACATGTTGAGCTCTTCGACTTTCTGCTTGCACATCAAAAAGGAAATAAAAAAAAAAAAACAGAAACCATGTTTCTCTTTGAATCATCTGTACCTGGTCAATGCTCTATGGCAAATAAACAGAACTGGTCCAGGATAGTCGAATAAACAAATACATTCAATACCGACTGTCTTGCATAATGTACTGAAATTTAGACCATTTTCGTCTGATTTTACACTTGCAGAATACGATATTTTAAATCGACACTGTTTTACTTGAGATGTTATCTCTCATTTGCGGCATTGTCAGTGCCCAATACGTTCCCAATTTTGCAACTTTAGACCTACCCTACACTTAGTAGTGCACGGAAAGGGTGGAAGTACATGTGTTCACACTTCGTGAAACCCCATATTCAATATGGCACCATACACTAGCAAGATATTTTTTTTCAGAAAAATCCCTTGTAAGAGATTTCTTTAGATTCGTTTGGTATACAGAAACTGTCCCGGGGAGACATTATTTCCTAGCGCTCAATCTCTGTTTGTTAAGATCACTAAGAAATTGTAAACAATGTACAGATGTGTGTGTGTGTGTGTGTGTGTGTGTGTGTGTGTGTGTGTGTGTGTGTGTGTTTGTAAGCAGAGACATTGCAGTCCAACAAGCTTCTACCTTTGGTTGCATTTTCACACTGATTCTATTCAGATACGTATGCTCGGCATTGTACTATGTGAATAAAGTCCCTTACTTACATACTTACAAAAAAGGACACAGGACTGATTAAATATTTGTATTAATT
This sequence comes from Hermodice carunculata, assembly GCA_964020975.1. Taxonomy (NCBI): domain Eukaryota; kingdom Metazoa; phylum Annelida; class Polychaeta; order Eunicida; family Amphinomidae; genus Hermodice; species Hermodice carunculata. The sequence goes on from OZ026620.1 coordinate 10,214,188, forward strand.
TACAATTGCTGGGACTGAATATAATGCTCAAGTTTGTTGCTACTTCCGCTGTACACTGGCAAGTTGTTTAACTAAGATAAGTTATGCAGGTAGAAAGGGTACATACTGGTTAAAGGGTAAGTCAAATTGTTCTGATCTGAAATTATACTTTACAGGTAATTATGTTTGGTTTGACAGTATTGTGTATTGTTCATTCATGATGAAGCACTGTATTTATAAGCAAAGCTTCACGTATTTAGCTAATTGATCATTTACCACGTTCATATTTATTCATTATTATGTGGGTTGTCTTTGCTGAATATTTATTTTAGAGAAGGAGTCACTCCTCAGAGAGACATGTACGGGTAGAGGCTCCGAAACATGTTCTGAGTAGTTACCCGCTGAAGACCCTTTACTTTATTTGGGCTAATACAGCCTATGTCAAAATTCTACAGAAGAACGTGTGCAATGTGGACAAAAGTACTTCTATGTGTATATAGGTTAGACAGTGATAGGTTACCTTATGGAGAGTAAATAGTTCAGACTGCAGAATAGGGTAATGATTACCAGGAATTGGTTCTCGACAAAAAGACACATTAACAATGTTATTCTATTTGAGTTGAATGAACACGCCTAGGGTATCATCTAATTCACATAATAACCTAAAATTGTGCACGTGTCCGTAAAAAGCTGTGATGAGTACAGCAGTATGAAATCTAAATTGCAACATGTCCAGATCAATATTTGCCCACAGTGTCATAAGGTATAAATATACTGATCATCTCTCGTGGATCGCTTGGCCACAACATCTACATGTGCATATACTGAGTCTTGTCTGCGTCCGGCAGCGGCTCGTGCGCAAGCTGGTGCCTCCTAGCCACGTTTTATAATAGAATCCTTCGTGAGTATGGTTCAGTACAACATAAACTGGTTGTTATTGTAGCCAAAATGACGGCAATTCCAAGTAGATGCACCTCAACGAAGGTCTGCTTAGAAGCATTGCATTGGCACAGGCAGGTCTCAGACAATTATCAATGGACCAGGATTGATTCTCAGACATATTATTGTACAAAGCACTAATTGTATGCGAGATAGCTTTCAGATATATGCATTGCATCAAAATATGAGCAACGATTCGCATTACACGTACATTTCTCTATAGTGTAAAGAAATGAAAGGAAAAGTTAGTCATTTCTACGTGACTTGTCTATGACAAGACTTGCAGAATGGGAAGTCGAGGGCTGACTTTTTTTTCTTCGACATGCCAAGAACGATCACTTATTCATGCGCGTTCTGCTTCTGGCGTCCCAGCATGATCCTGGATGGGTGATGACAAGAGGTAAAAGGAGAAACTCTTACATGTTTCACTATGGAACCATATATGACTCTTTTACTGAGCTTTTGATCCAGAGAATATGCCCCAAGCTAACCAGCTTCACCTGCTTTCATGAGTCTCCTTTCTGTTTTCATGTACTAGATTCACTGTTCTGCTTGGTAGTTTCACTTGCTTCGTGTGTCACATGACATTTTATACTAATGAATGCAGAAAGTTTTATTTATCACTCAGGTGTCTCCACCTGCAAGCCTCATGACACGTTATATAGAAATATAAACACAGTAAACTGAATCAATTTTAAATTATAAAAGGCGTATTCTGAAACACACTTGTAAAACACTGCATACAAGCTGTGTTTAAGAAGTCTATGCCAAGAGTGTTATTATAGGGAAAATGATCACATTGCCGGATTTGAAATTTTGCGTTCCCCAACGTGAAGACGATTATCTTTGACGAGCTAAGTAGCATCGTGACAAAACACCAGGAGATGAAAGTAGTTTCCTCTCATAAAAACTTCTAGTCCAGCTGAGACAGCAGATTCTTATAGCCAGGAGTAGTCAAGTTGCCGGTCTCACTGGTGCAAGTGCCAGCAAGGTGAAACAGCAAATAAAATAGTTGTTTAACCAGTCATTTGTTCATTGTGGAGTAAAGCGAAGATGGTAGGGATTTGTACTTAGTTTATGAGTTTACTGTAGTTTAAAGCCGGGTCTATCAATCCAATCACCTCATGGAAAGTACTGTAATGACCTTCATCGTTCAGGTAAAATTGCACAAGAGCAGAGTAGAAATTGTGTATTGATAACAATCATATGTAAGACATTTCCAGAAACACACAACTTCAGCCTTCAGCAAATGTATTGGGAGTAGTCCTGTTAGTAGTGTTTTTGTTTTTTTTCTTTCTTCCTATCTCCACTCCTTTCATTTTTCCTTTTTTCTTTGTTGCTTTCTTTCTCCCTCTTTATTTTGCCTTGCATTCTGTTGCCAATATTCATTTTCAAAATTGCAAATTGTTCTGAAACTCGTTTGATGGACAAACTATTGCACTGTCAGCCTGTCGTAGCAAAAACATTGTACAAAACTTGCAAATTCGGCAAACCTTGCGTCCAGGATGACAAACCAAATAGATAAAAATATTAAAAAACAAATCTTGTAAATGTTCACATGGCATATATTAATAAAATACCTCAGTTCAATACTGATGGGTGTGAGACTTTACTATTTTGGTTCAGAACAGTGCATGTCTTAAGGGTTGTAGGAAACAGGCCTATTTTTGTGCACATGGATATTATCAGCTCATGCAAAGCCTTCAAAAATATCACAGTTCAATTCTGGTATAGAAACTGTTTTGGATAAAAATGCCAGCGGTTTAAAAGTTTTATTTCCATATCATTGGCGCTGTCATTAATAATTGGAGTGCAACCAATGCGGTTAACCTAGCGTTCATGCCTCGCATATATAATGTGATAGCATAAACATCGTCTGTATGGCGAAATCAGTGATAATGACTTCATATTAATGAGGATCAGGGAATAAGCATGCAACTCTTAAAATGTTTACCCGTAGTAGACAAATGTAGCGATGCCAACCGGCCCTCTTCGTCAGGGACAATCTCTGAAATTAACTGAAAATGTGACCAATTTACGGTGCGTGTCTCTCATCAAAATTCACTATTTGCTTATGTATATGCTTTACTTATTTTGTGTCCCAGGTAATGGTTTCTACTTGTCTCTGAAATCACACTTTGAACGTAAGCATGCATGGGAAAAGTGAAGTAATTAAACATAATTATGAAACATTTTTGGACAGTTCTAAACAGACCATAGTTTAAGTCCTTGTTCATGTCTCCAGAATATATTTTTGTATGCTGTTTACATATATTGACGTACCTTCTAAGTGGAGTCTTCATGGACTCGGCTATCTGTTTCAGTCCGTGTATGGTCGTATTCTTGCTAAACTCACACCACTCTTTTTTCCACATGCTTCTCTTTGACTTTGTTACCGGATACAAAGCCTTCTGCCGGCAATGGTTGCACATGGAATGGTTCTCCTTACCATAGTTAGCCACCATTATATGCTCTATAGCAGTACTCGGGTTTAATTGTTTCTGCGCGGACATCCGTAATCCACACCAAATGTATCTATGGCTATATTTTTATCTTTTCCTTGGTGTCCAAGTTTGCTGAATTAGATATCCTGGCCCCTCCACCATAGACATTTATTGTCTAGAAACGACTTCCACTTGGCACAACTTTACGTATTAGAATATGGCTGCAGACACTGATAACTGGAGGACAATGACCGTCACTACTAAAAGTACAGCAGCACCAGTCAACCTGCCTCTTAAATAAATCTCCTGGGCCTGTCATATCGATGATTATAACGCATACA